>PVJX010050587.1:0-10627 GCA_004027295.1 Dolichotis patagonum | reverse complement strand
CTCAGCTGGCTTCAGTCAGTGTGGTGAGTATGCCCCTAAAATAGAGGTATATGGTGGGTAAATAGGACCAGTAGTAAAGCTCCCTCCAACTAACTGTAAGAACTGGGTAAGTCTGACAAGAGTGAGGGTGACCTCTTCCTACACACAGAAACATCAGGCAGAGTAAGGAGTGTGACTAGAAGGACTCACCCAACTTGAAGAAAATCAAAAGGGCTCATGGGACACACAGGTACACAATAGAGACACAGTAGGAACTCAGCTAACACAAACAATATAGATAGGGAGATTTGATGACCTGGAATAACCTGAAGATAAAGTACTAGCAGGAAATAAAAGTTGACCTACATCAATACTACCAGGCTTGTAAGCCCAGGAAGAATACATGACTCACCCAACAGGCCCTGGAGCAGGGAGCCAGGTGACTGGCCCAACTATTCATTGTGGGATCCAGCAACTGGACAAACATCAACCTTACAGTAGGACATCAAGATACACACTACCAACGGTTGACACTAGTGGCTCTGAAGGACCAAACGCTAACTCAAAAGAGAAAAATGGCAAAACGAAAAAGCACAATGCAATCTTAAACATCAAGTCTACCAGGTACAAGCACAGGAGACATTGAAATAGAGGACTCCAAAGGCAACACAACAAAAATCTCTGAAAATATAGCGAATGAAATAAAAAAAAAAAAAACAACTCCGTAAGGCCATAGAGGAAATCAAATTAGAAGTACTCTCCCATGTAAAGATAGAAGTAACAACCTTAGTAAAGGAGTTGCTGAGCGCAGCTAAAGAAGAAATGAAGAAATAAGTACAGTACCATGGGAAACTGATTGAAACCTTGCATAAACAATATAGAAAACAAGAAGAATTCATGAAGCAAACTAAAAAGAGACATCCAAGAAACAAAAATTTCCATTCAAAGCATGCAAAATAATTTAAATGAAGCTGAGGATAGGATTTCGGACCTTGAGGACAGGATGCAATTAGTGATCATGAAAGGATAGAACTTTTAAAAATAACAAAGCAACATGAAATGACAATCCAGAAGCTTCAGGGGATTTAGCTCAGTGGTGTAAGCACCTGCCTGGCAAGCACAAGGTCATGAGTCCAATCCCCAATACAAAAAAACAAAAAAAAAAACCAAAAAAACAGAGAAGCTTCAAGATGATGCCAAGAGCAACAATATAAGATTAATAGGTATTAGTGAAGATGCTGGAGTCAACACAAATGACATACCTAAAATATTCACAGAAATAATAGGAGAAACCTTTACAAACATGGGGAAAAATCTGATATGCAGATACTTGAGGCATACAGAATGCCAAACATTCACAATCAGCATAAATCTACACCCAGACACATAATAGTTAAAATCTCAGACATACAACAGAAAAACAGAATGCTAAAAGCTGTTAGAGAAAAAATGCAAGTCACTTATCAAGGAAAGCCCATTAGAATCACAGCAGACTTTTCAGCACAAACCCTCAAGTCAAGACATGCTTGGAGTGAGATATTTCAAGTTCTGAAAGAAAACAACTTTCAACCCAGACTGATGTACCCAGCAAAACTTTCATTCAAATTTAATGGAGAAACAAGATACTTCCATGACAAAGAACAACTGAAGAAATTCACGTCCACCAAACCAACCCTGGAGTGTTGAAAGACATACTAGACAGAGATAAAATAACCACAATCCTGAGAACAACAAAAGAAACCACCAGGTAGGACAAGCAGTTAAATAAGGGGGAAAAGCAGATAGAAAACTATTGGAATAAAACATGGCCAAGTTGAGCCAGTACATATCAGTGCTATCCATAAATGTAAATGGCCTCAATTCAACTATCAAAGAAATAGTGTGACAGAATGGATCAAGAAACATGATCCCACAATTTGCAGTATACAAGAAACACATCTGAACCAAAAGGAAACTCATAAATTTAAAGTCAAAGATGGAAAACAGTATTCCATGCAACAGAAACCCATAAAAAAGCAGGAGTAACTATTCTATTTGCAGACAATGGGAACTTTAAACCTAAAATGATTAAAAGACACAAAGAAGGACACTATATACTTGTACATAGAAAAATTCAAGAGGAAGAACTGACAAGTATAAATATATATGCACCAAACAAAGGAGCACCCAACTATATAAGACAGATAATAATGGACATGAAAAACCAAATACACAAGAACACAATTATTACATGGGATGTTAACAGAGCATTGTCACAAAGAGATAGACCAATTAGACAAAAAATCAATAAAGAAATGATAGAAGTGAACCATACCTTTGAGCTGCTGGACTTAGTAGATATTTATATAGTTTTCCACCCAACCACAACATAATACACATTCTTCTCAGCTGCACACTGCACATTCTCCAAAATAGACCATATATTATCCCATAAAACATTCTTAAGTAATTGCAAAGGTATTGAAATTATCCCATGCATAGTATCTGACCATAGCTCACTGAAATTGGAAATCAATGGCAAATGAAATTGCAAAACCTGCATACATACATGGAAATTAAACAACAACCTTTTAATCAACCAGTAGGCTACAGATGAAATTAAAGAAGAAACAAAGCAATACCTACAATTTAATGAAAATGTGGAAACAACCTATTGTAATCTGAGGGATGCAATGAAAGCCATCTTAAGAGGGAAATGTATAGCAATAAATTCTCATGTCAAGAAAACAGAATGAGCACAAATAAAAAACTTAATGCTTCATCTCAAGCTTCCTGAAAAATAAGAGCAAGTTAAACACAAAGCTCAAAGAAAAGAGTAAATAGTAAAGATTAGAGCAGAAATAAATGCAATTGAAACTAAAAAATACAAGAATTAATGAATCAAAATATGGTTTTTGAAGAGAACAAACAAAATTGACAACTCTTTATCTAACCTTATGAAGAAAAAGAAAGAAAAAAAACCCAAATTCATGCAACAAGGACTGAAAAGGGGGAAATTACCACAGATCCCATGGAAATTCAAAAGATCATGAATAACTGCTTTGAAAATCTCTACTCACATAGAGACGAAAACAGAGGAAATGGACAAATATCTAGAAACACATGAACTACCCAAACTAAACCAAGAAGAAAAAGTCATTTTGAATAATCCAATATCAGCTATTGAAATTGAAAACATAATTAAATACTTAGCAACAAAGATATTTCAAGGTCCTGATAGATGCACAGCTGAATTCTACAAGAAATTTAGAGAAGATTTGATGCCAATACTCCTTAAAATCTTCAATGAAATTGACAAGAAAACAATCCTCTCTAAATCACTCCTGGATGCAAACTTTTCTCTCTTACCAAAACCAGAGAAAGACCAAATCAAAAAGGAGAACTATGGGCCAATCTCACTAATGAACACTGATGCAAATATTCTCAATAAAATGTTAGCAAATAGAATGCAGCAAATCATCAAGAAGATTATACATCATGACCAAGTGAGATTCACTTCAAGACTGCAGGGATGGTATAACATATGCAAATCAATAAATGTGATACACCACATCAACAGAGCCAAAAATACAAACTACATGATGATCTCTTTAGATGGAGAAAAAGCTTTTGATAAAGTCTAACACATGCTCATGATAAAAATCCCTCAGAAACTCAGAATACACTGTGTCTACCTCCACCTTATAAAGGCCATCTATGACAAACCAACAGCCAGTATTATACTAAATGGACAAAAACTGAAAGCTTTCACATAAAAATCATGAGCAAGACAAGAATGTCCACTATAACCACTCCTTTTCAATACAGTTCTGTAAACACTAGCCATTGCAATCAGACAAGAGAGAGAAATAAAAGGAATAAATATAAGAAAGGAAGAATTTAAATTATCACTCTTTGCAGGTGACAAAATACTTTATACAGAAGATCCAAAAGTTTCCATTAAAAGATTACTATAGGTAATAAACAAATTCAGCAGTGTAGCTGGCTACAAACTCAATGCCCAAAAATCAATAGCATTCCTGTACACAAACAAGAAACTCACCAAGACAGAAATTATGGAAATATTGCCCTTCACAATAATATCTTAAAAAATGAAAAACTTAGGAATCAACCTAACTAAGAATGTAAAAGACTTATATGCTGAAAGTTATACTATGCTAAAAAAAGAGTTTGAAGAGGATATTAGAAAATTAAAAGATATTCCTTGCTCTTGGCTAGGAAGAACCAACATTGTGAAAATGGCCATACTCCCAAAAGTGTTATACAGACTTAATGCAATCCCAATCAAAATACCATTGACATATCTCACAGATCTAGAGAAAACACTCCTAAAATTCATTTGGAACCAGAAGAAACCTAGAGTAGCAAAGGCAATTCTGGGCAATAAAGTCAAGGCAGGAGGCATCTCAATTCCTGACTTGGAAATTTACTACCAAGCCACAGTGATAAAATTAGCATTTTACTGGCAAAGAAATACACCTGATAATCAATGGAACAGATTAGAAGATGCAAGTATAAGTACAAAGACACTTGGCCACCTGATATTTGACAAAGGGACTAAACATATTCACTGGAAGAAGGATAGCCTCTTTAATCAATGGTGTTGGAAATATTGGCTCTCCACATGCAGAAGAATGACACTAGATCCATGTCTATCACCATGCACAAAACTAAAGTCTAAATGGATCAAAGACCTAAACATTAAAACAGAAACACTAAATCTACTGAAAGATAAGGTAGTAGAATTCTTGGAGACATAAGGGTAGGTAGAGAATTCATGAGCAAAATGCAAACTGCAAGAGAAACGCTTCATAGAATCAACAACTGGGATCTCATATTATTGAAAAGTTTCTGCACTTCAAAAAAAGTCACCAACAGTGAAAAGAAAACCCACAGAATGGGAAGGAATTTTAGCCATTAACCCCTCAGACAAAAGACTTATATCAGGAACCTATATAGAAATGAAAAACATCAAAACCCCCAAATTCAAAGACCCTCTCAAAAAGTGGGCATCTGAGATGAAGACACAGTTCTCAGATGAAGATATACAAATGGCAAACAAATACATGAAGAAATGTTCACCATCACTGGTCATTTGAGAAATGCAAATTAAAACAACAATGAAGTTTCATCTCACTCTGGAAAGAGTAGCTTCCATTAAGAAATCTACTGATGACAAATGTTGGTGACACTGCAGGCAAAAATGAACACTGCTCCACTGTTGGCAGGAGTGTAGACTGGTGCAACCATTATGGAAACCACTATGGAGAATTCTTAGAAGACTAGGAGTGGAAGCTCCATGCAACCCAGCTATTCCCCTCCTGGGTATATTCCCAGAAGAACTGAAGAGGTCATATCACAGTGATATATGTGCACCCATGTTCATAGCAGCAAAATTTGTAATAGCTAAATCCTGGAAAAAACCAAGATGCCCATCAAATGCAGAGTTGATGAAAAAGTTGTGGTATTTTTATACAATGGAGTATTACTCAGCTATGAAGGATGATTGGGGCCTTCATAAGTAAATGGAGACAACTTGAGACTATCCTCATTAGTGAAATAAATAAGAATCATATTTATAAATATCACATTGTGTCTCCATTGTAAAAAGTAATAAGAACTGTAGGAGTAAAAAAACCCAAAATCTATAATTGCTACTGTAAAGAAGAGAGGAAAAGTAAATGTTCTAAAAGATATAATTGAATGTATGTTTAAGAGTGTAAGATGAATAACCATATTACTGTTTTTGTTAGATTGTGGAGCAGAACTGTTAACAGACTCATAGTTTGAATGTCTACTTTGTATGTTTTACATTTGTAACTTGAACAACTATTTCCAAGATGACAGTATGTAAGTTGTCCAGTAATGATTTCTTAGCATTTTTTGTTCTTTTCTTTTTTCCCTTGGAATTATGTATTATTGCTGCCCTTGTTTTGTTTTGTTTTGTTTTCTCTTTAAATAAAATTTTAAGAAAATAGTCTGTTGTGGTACTGATGGGTTTTTCCTTATAGGTGATTAGTTTGTTTTCTCTAACATCTTTTAATACTCTGTTCTTGTGCTGAATTTCTGGCACCTTGATTTTTTTTATTTTAAGGAGATTAAAACAAAACAAAATAAAACTGTATAAAGTAAATGAAAACAAACCATGCAAGAAACACAGGACTTCAAAACAATATGAATTCAACAATGGTTACCATAATGCCTCTTGTTTTCTTAAAAATAGCTCCAGATAAATTCAGAAATAGTAAATTTCAAAAAAACTGAACATAATGGAATCAATTAAAACAAAACAATGAAGGCATAAAGGACTTCAAAACACTATAGTAGTAAATCCAAAATGGCTACCATAATATACACTGTTATATTTGAAATTGCTGCCCATGCCATCAGATATAATAAAATCAAACAAAACAATACAGAATAAAACCCAACCCAACAAAGCAATTAAAATGACACAGGAATTCAAAATAAGATAATGTGAAATTAATAATGACTACCATCTTCCAAATGAGATCTCCCATAAATGCTACATCACGTATTGTTATGCTCTGTATAGATGATCGGACTACCAGCTTCAGACCTGTAAAGTAAGTGAGACACTTAACACTACAAGCATTAAATTGTATTTTACTTCAATAGCTATCATTGCAGCCTGTGCTTCTCTGGATCAGCTGATTGCTTACAGGAGTTGAGGGTGAAGGTGTTGAATCTTCTTGTTTCCTAGCCCATGTGCCTGAAGAGACCTGGGTCTGGCTGTCCCTCCAATGGCCCGCACATGGTGCTGATTCACAGGGAGAGCTTCCTTTTTGGTAAATTCTTTTCATTCCCCCTACAGTTCTCAAATGACACTGACTCACAGGAAAAGGCTGGGGTATAGATGACCCTCAGCAAGCCTGTGTATGACACTGATTCACAAGGAGGGCTTGCTTCTTGGTGATTTCTTGTTCTCTTCACTCACAGTCCATGAATGGCACTGGCTCTGATTTTGATTTTCATATATCTGGGTGTAGATTTATTTTGGTTGTGGCTATTTGTATTTCTATATGCCTCACTTATCTCTAGGTCAGGTCCTTTTCTCATGCTTGGGAAGTTTTCTTCTATTACTTCTATAGATGATCTTTTTATTTCATTTGCATTGACTCCTGCATTTTTGGCAATCCTTATCATTCTTAAATTATTTTTGTTTGTTTTATCTAGCAACCATTGAATTTTTATGTCCTGGTTTATTGTTGTCTTAAAGAGATCTTTCCTTTCCTGGTCACTAGCTGTAAACCAGTCTTCAAGTTCTAAAAGTTTATCTTCAGTTTCTTTGAAGTGATTTTGTCATCTTTCAGTGACATTCTTAATTTCTTGGATATGTCTTTGAATCTGCTTCCTGCATTCTAAATCTCTCTTATACTGTTCATTCAAGGTTTCCTTCATTTTCCTATACTCTATTTTTTAATCTATGTCTTCTTAGATACAGTCAGCAATTCTTTTATTATGCATTTCACTTGCTCTTTTAACTGAGATAGTGTTTCTGATCTAATTTATTTACTTCAGTTGCCATCACTTCAGAAACTTCAGTTATATGACTTCCAATATTTTCCATATTTACATCCCCTGGACTTGCTCTGCATGGATTGGAGGCCAGAGACTGCTTTTTATTTCTTTATCTTGTCATTTTACTGGGTTTTCTCCAGAAGCAGATTGTGATGTCCCAGGCTCTTGTGGCATTCACTATGATTTCTCTGAGGTATGACTGGCTGGTTCTCCCGGCCAGTGTTGGCTATGGATACCTGATGGTGGCTATGGATACCTGATGTTCTGGTGTGGTGCTGACTGCTGCTTTTCCCAGCCTGAGCTGGCTACCTGCAGGAAGCTCACTCCTGGTGGCCAGTGTGTATGTCAGGGCAAGGCTGGCTGCTGCTTATTGTGGGACTGGCTGCTGCTTGTCCTGACCCATGCTTGTTACCAGCAGGAAGCATCCCTGATGGTGGCTGGTGTACATGTCCAGTAACCATTTTAATGAGTATGTTGTTGTATCTCATTTATTTATTTTTCTTTTTTCTTTTTGGACTGTGAATGAAACTCAAGATCTTGTGCTTATGAGGCAAGCACTGTTCCACTGAGGTATATCCCCTGGCTCATTCCATTTAGTTTTGATTTTTCCTTAATTGTTAATTATGCTGTGTATGTTTTCTTTATTGAGCAAAGAAACATCTTTGAAGAAACATCTCTTCACATCCTTTGCTCATTTTTTTATTTTCATGCCTGTTGTTAGTATTGCTTCTGTTTTGAGTTGTCAGTAGTTTTAAAAACTGTGTCCTAGATATCGATCCCCTTTCAGATACATAACTTGCAACTGTTTTCTCTCATTCTCTGGGTTTCCTTTTACTATGAATAGTGTCATTTTGTGGACAGAAGTTCTTAGCTTTAATGAAATCTGGTTTATCTGTCTTTTCTCAGTTTGCCTGAATTTATAGTGTCATGTGTAAGAAAACATTGCAAAACACATCACAATGAAGCTTTGCTGTATATTTTGCTATATAAATTATAGTTTTATGTCTTATAGATCTTTGATAAATTTTGAGTTATCTCTCACTTACAAACTAAGGAAAAATTCCAGCTTCATTCTTTTGCATATAGAGATCCAATTTTCTAAAAACAAATCATTCATTTAGAATTTTTGAAACATGATCTGAATATGTATAGGAGTTTTGGCTGGCCTTGTATTCACTATATATTCCAGGCTGACCTCAAATTCATGGTGATAATTATACCTCAGCTTCCCCAATACTGAGAGTACAGGAATGTACTGCCATGTCTGGCTCAAAAATTATTTTTTAAAAATATTGTAATATTTAAATTTTAGAGAGTATTCTTTAGTTATTCATGTCCGTTTAGCAAAATATCAAATGTCTTCCATCCCAGTGTTCACTATTCATTTTCATGAGTTAAAAAAAATTTAACAAATATATGTTGGATTACTTAAAATTAACACATTATTTTAAAATGTGTCTACTAAACAATCTATACATTACTACAAAATGCTCTATACTAGCTTATTGCTGTCTCTGGCACTGTAAAAATAACAGAATTTATCTTTAGGTTTATAGCTTAACTTCCACATACATCAAGGTCATTCTGTTGAATTTCTTGTCATTAAACTTTAACTCACATAAATATAGTATTGGCTTTTTTTCTTAGGGGAGCTAATATTTAATTTTATGCATCTACTTCACTAGGTTGTGGGGTACTGAGATATTCAGTCAAACACTATTGTAAGTGCTTCTGTGAAAGTGATTTTGAATAATGTGCATGGACCTCATCACTGATATAAGAGAATTCTCTTGCTCAGTAGCCTTTGAAATAAAACATTGCTCTTACTGGTTCAATAGCTGCTTTTACCATTTGGACCTGAATTGAGACTTTCGCTTCACAAACTAAGGACTTGACATAATTCATATTTGTGTGAATTAATTTCTGCTAACAATTTATGTATCTTATTATGTTTCTATGAAAACCTCTGACTAACAGAGTGGATTGATGTTAGCCCAACTGGCTTACCCAAATGCCATATGGCATTGGTTATTTTGGGTCAGTTATTTCTCTATTTTGTTTAATCTTTATCCTGTGTTGTCATCTTCAGTAAGCTAATTCATCCAATTTGTTCTTTTGAGTTTGCATCCTCTTACCCTAGGATCAGAAAATATTCACAGCTCTCTGAATCTCAGCACTCAGGCCAGGTTTCTGTCTTTGTAAGAGCATGCCTTAGATCTAGATTCACGTCCTTCATATATTTATCAGCAACAACTCTCTGAACTGATGTCTGTATTCTCACTGAGATATGGATCTTTTAGATAATATCCATTGTTTCTCTGGGGCCAACAGTGTCTTAAATCAGATGAAGGAAACAGCTGCCTCTTAAACATCACCTACCATGCCCCACTTAGTGTCACATTTTCATAATGCTTCAGGGAATTCTCTATAATTCTTTTCACCTCAATTTGCTTTGCCAGGATGGAGGAATAGATTAACATTACATTTGAACTCTCTCTCCAAATGTGCCACAGCATTTACTCCAAAAGCTAACTACTGGGTGTAGATGGATCTCATACAATGAATATTTTTCTTATTTCTTTTCAAAGTCTCTTAAACAGGGCCTTCCTATTGTTAGGCCTCTTTTAGGCAATGAAAATAAGGTGATAACTAAGACAGACAATGTTTATGTGTAAGACCTCACAGAAAAATGAGTTACAACTATTTAAAAGTGAACAAATTACACAAAATGAAGTAAAATCAGAAAGAGACAAGAAAATGAGTGGTGGTTGATTTATAAAAATAAATTTTTAATAAGAAATTTTTTCTTGAGAAATTTTCCTTCAATTATAAACTTGAATGAAACAAAATAAAGTCATGTGAAGATCTGAGTGATAAAAAGAAAGACTAATAAAATAAATCTAGCAGTTGTGTGAAAGTTTTCTTCTTCCCAGTGGAGCATAAAATGTTCCATTCTACAACCTTAATTTTTCATGGAGGTTTCAAAGCAGCTGATGCCAAAATGACATTTAAGTTCCTGGCTCTTAACAAGTGCAACCAGACAATTAAGTTAAGACAATAATATATGGACTCTTTTTCACCTCTTGGTTTAAATTGCCAGGCAACT
>PVJX010050586.1:0-10614 GCA_004027295.1 Dolichotis patagonum | reverse complement strand
GTATGTCAGCTCCCTGAGATTATTATGCACTTCTGTTTCATAGAACAGTGACAGAATCCAGTTGCATTTTTGTAACCTTCAAGTTTGCAAGAACTGATGGTAAAATTATAGAATCCTAATTAAAAGCCTTGCTTGTTCCTCCTGTGTTATGACCTTATTTGATTATGCAACATTTGTTTGGGTAAATTCCCTGGTGAAGCCATTGAAGTTTCTGAGTCAGGAAGTTACCTTTATTGTTTCTTGATCTAAACTTGTTTTGTTTTTACTTTTTGTGGTTGTGTTGATTATAAGGCCAAGTCAGAAGTTTGTAGGTGGCAGATCTGGCAAATAAGGTGAATATGAGGACATATTATAATGCTTTCATTTAATAGAAATTATCGTAAACATTTTGAAGCAAACAAACACTTTGAGACCAGCAAAAAAAGATGGTCATGAAGAAGGACTTCCATAATGTCTTCAGAAGTTGGCAAAAGAAAAAATACAGTAAAAAGCCAAAATGTACCAAGTGAGGATTGAAGTATGGATTAAATAATTTCTTCCTGAGCCAGTAGTTTTTAATATTACAAACCACATTTCTCTTTGCCCTTCTTTATGGTCTATGAGCTTATATGGACTTTACTCAGTTGAAGGAAACCTCTCTCCTTAATCTTCTGTTTGTGGGAGCTGGTTCATGCTGTGATGTCAGTCCAGGGAAGGTAGGGGGCCTCATTATGAGGTTCCTTAGGCTTCTGATGGCTGGAGGCCAGTTCTGGTGACCCAACATATATTCAGGTGTGCATGACTGTGGGTCAGACTCCTAACACCAAATGGGGTCTCACATGGACTCAGCACTCCCAGAGGAAAACTAAATCTGCCCAAGTCAAACATGGGGAGATTTCTGCAGACCCGGTGAAGTTACAAGGCTTTGGGTAGTGTTTCAAAGGCATCCAAAGTACTGGCAAAACAGGCAGACTCTTATTCCTTGCTGCTTAACCAGGCAGAGGACTGGCCCCTAGTATTAGGCAGGAATTATGCCTGGGGATCTGGAAGTCTGTAAGTGGATATTCTGGTGTGCCCCAAATGGAGGTAGTGTGGTTTGGTACTCAATGGATGCTGCCACAGTCCAGTTATTCCTAGCAGAGATTCACAAAGGCTTAGAACATCCCATGCAAACCCAGGTTGCCAGGTACTGGTGCTAGATGTTGGACAGAGTCACTGGAAGATCTTGGATTGGAGTAGGGCAGTGAGAACTAGTTGTATGCTGAAGCAATCCAAGGGAACCAAGTTTGAAGTCAGACTGGAGCAGCATTAGCTCTGTGTTCAAGATGAATGTCCCAGGTGGCATGGGACATACTACAGGCTCCTGGCTTTGGTGATGCTTGGGATCCAGTATTGAAGACTGCTAACTCAGACTCAGCTCTGTCTGAGAAGAAAGGGGCAGTGAAGGAGCAGTTTCCATGCCTGTTACTCCTGGCTGTGTGTGCTGGTGACAAAGCTGCCAGGCTTCAGCCTTCTCAGTGTTTGGAGAAAGACCTTTAGATAAAGGGCCTGTATATCCCAAGTCTCTCTTGTGAGGTTTGACTCTGCTGCATTGCTAGGGGCATTCTAGCTAGCTAAGAACTTCTCAAAATGGTGGTTTCCACGGAGAGCATGGGCAGTGGTCATGCTGGCCAGTCCTGCCAGACCTCTTTCCCTCTTCCAAACTCCTATGCTTATGTTTTTCTTGATCTTCTTTGAATCTTTCTTTCTTTCTTTGCACCATGGTGTATGTTTCTTCCTCCCTTTCAATTATCTGTGTTCTTAGTTAGTTTTCTCTGAGTCTCTCAGAGGTTAATCCTCTTCTGCCCTGTCATATCTCTCAGATTAAAATTAAAAGAAACAAATTTGGAGACTGGATCACAAAACAAGGTCCAACAGACTGTTACATTCAAGAAACTCGTCTAATGCAAAAAGATATTCAGATATAAAAATCAAAACATGGAAATAATATTTCATGGACCACGAAACTGAAAACTAGCAGGAGTACCAATTTTAGTATCAGGCAATGTAAACATTAACCTAAAATTGATCAGTAAGGGTAAGAAGTCACAGTTTACTAGTTAAGGAAACAATCCAACAGTAAAAATAATACTTTTAAATATTATTTAAAAGTTCACTACAGTGAACTTTTGTGCAGTGCACACTGCACTGTGCAGTGAACACTGGAGCACTTATCTTCATAAAATTACTACTACTGAACACATGAAATCAAATAAATACTAATACAATGATATTAAGGAATTTTTACATTTCATTTCACCAAAGAAGAGATCAACTAAACAAAAAAATCAGTAAAGAAACATGGGTTGAATTATACCCTTGAACATATGGATTTAATAGATATACACAGATTATTTCAGTCTATACAACACAGAATATATTATTTTCTGCAGTACATGGTACTTTTTCTAAAGTAGATCACATATTAGTGCACAAAGCTGATATATATATTCCCACATTTACTGCCAGACCACTATAAAATAAAAATAGAAATCAACCTCAAAATAAATGACACAAAACATAGGAGCACGTGGATATTTAATTACAGACTCCTGAACACAGTGGGTCAGAGAAGAAATCAAACAAAAATTAAACAGTTTCAAGAAGTTAATATTTGTGCAACATCCTGGAAACTTTGAGATACATGGAAAACAGTCTTAAGAGGGAAATTTGTTGTAATCAGTGGTCATATTTGGAAAACAATAATCTCAAACAAATAACATAATGAAGAACCTTAAGATATTTGTAAAGAAAAAGTCCCTACTCAAATCAAAATTACAGAGAAAAATCATGAAGATTAGAGGCAGAATAAATGAAATTGAGACTAGAAGTCAAAACAACGAATCAACAAATTGAAGGACTGATCCTTTGAAAGAATTAAAGGAAACAGGTGAACTCTTAGACAAACTTACTATGAGAAAGAGAGAAAAGACTTCCATCAGGCAATTAGAAATGAAAAAGACACAAAGCCTCCCCCGCCCAATTGTGGCTTTTGGGGTCCAGGTGAACAGCGTGGGAAGGTCCAGAGACAAGCCCCTCCCTTCCATGCTGCTGGGATCCAGATGAGCTGTGCAGGAAGACAAAGAGATCAATAGGAACTACCGCCACACGGTAGGGCTCCCAGCCATGGTGCACAGGGTGGACAGGGAGAACTGGAAGCATGAAACTATCAGAAGGAACAATACGAGCCAATAGGTGGTAAGTTAGGTGAACCAGCATTGTGCTTGGGAACAGACACACAGAATAAAAGCAGGCTGGTAGCCTTGCCCTTTTCTCTCTCTCGCTTTTAATTATTTTTCTTTTTTTGTTATCTTCTTTTTCTTTTCGAAATAGACAGGGAGAAATCCAGCCACAGAAAACTAATTCCACCCCCAAACCCAGAGAACAAGTTCAGATGATCCCTTGCTTATTCCTTCATTCTTTCTTTTCTGCCCTCTTCTCTAGTTTCTCAAATTTTGTGTGCTCATCCTTTGTCTTCTAATCAGGCATCTACTTTCTTTTCAGCTACTATTGTTTTGGCCACCTCAGGGTAAAACCACTCTACCAAGTGGGAACACTTTGCATACAAGCTCCCAATTTATGATTTGTTCTGTAATAAAATTATAGATTTTACTCCTGTGGTTAAAGGTACAAAGTTAATAATTGCCACAGTTTGTCAATTTCTAAACTGTGCTCAATGCTATTACTATTTCTAAATATCCTATTTTAGCTAGGATCTTATAACTGTTTTAATCAGTTGATCTCACTTCAGTAACAATACTGGGAAATTCTGGAATATAACCTCATCATATCCCAGGACCAAAGGCTAGGGACCTGAGCTAAACAGATACCAACATCTTACTCTTAATTAATTGGAAAGGTAGGATCTTAGAACAGATTTAAACCAAGAACATCATGCACACAGGAGTCATCCTGGAAGAACAAACTTTACCTAGAGAGGTCTTGATACTAGGAATGAATTTACCTACTACAAAAACTTACAGGGATTAACAGAAAACAAAATAAAACCTTTTGAAATAGAAAATGACAATACACAGAAGTAAAATTCTACATCAAACCTCCAGGAAACTCAGAAGAAGCCCAGAAGACAATGAGATAAAGGAAAATTGAAGACACACACCTGAAATTTCTGAAATGATAGCAACTGAAGTAAAGGAAAAAATTAATGAGGTTATAGATGATATCTATATGAGAAATAATCTCTTAGGTAAAAAGCAAATGTTAACATTTGCTATTTTTATACAATGGAGTACTACTCAGTTATAAAAAAGATTGCATCAAGGCTTTTATAAGTAAATGGACATGACTTAAACCATATTCTTAAGTGAAATAATTCAAACTCACATATATAAATATTATATTGTCTGTAGTATAAGAAACTGAAAAAGCAAGTATGACCCAAAATCTACACTAAATATTATATAAGGGTAATAAACTGCTCAAAGGGGAAAAGTAATTGGGATAGAGAAAAGGAGGAAAAAAGTAAGGGAAAAGGAAAAAGACATAAATTTGTGTATATATACATAAGATAACTAAAATGACTATACTACTAATTGTATTAGTTCTTGGAAAGCAACGGTTAAGACTTGCGATTAGATCAATTTTGCTTATACATATCTGGTAATCTAAGCAACTGTTTTAAAGGTAACAATATACAATGTTACACCCATTACTAAATTATTATCATCTTGTTTTGAAAACCTATACTGTTATTGTTTTGGGTTTGTTATTATTGTTTGTTTGTCTCTTTTGCTTTTGGTTTTTCTTTTCTGTGTCTTTTTTCTTTTAAATAAAATGATAAAAAGCATTGTGCTTAGATCTAAATAAAGCCAACTCAAATATTAAAAAATGAATAGTTCAGCAAACCTAGTGTAGAGATAGATTAAAAATAAATGATGAAAGGAAGAGGATGGAAACCAAGAGTGATCAATATAGGAAAGAAATAGAATTCAAAAAGATATCCAGGAAATTAAAAATTCTACTGAAAGCTGGAAAAACTGCTTGAACAAAATTGAAGATAGGCTTTCTTGAAAACAAAATTTTGGCTAGCAATCATGAAAGGAAAGATCTCATGAAAATAACAAAAAATCAGGAAATAACAATTTGACAATAGTGAGATGATGCAAAGAAAAATAATATAAGAATTATTGGTGTCAAAAAGCAGGAATCAACAAACATGACATAAAAAACTATTTTCAGAAGTAATAGCAGAAAATTTCCAAAGCACGGGGAAAATATGACATACAGATAAGTGAGGCACATAGTACTCCAATGAATCATAACCAAAATAAGTCTACACCTAGACATTTAATAATCAAGATTTCAGAAATTCAGCACAAGAACACAATATTAAAAGTTGTTAGAAAAAAGAAATAGATCACCTATAAAGGAAAGCTCATTAGAATCATGACAGAATCTTAATAAAACCCTCAAGTCGAGAAGAGTTTGGAATGAAGTATTTCAAGTCTTTAGAGAAAACAACTTGCAACTCATATTGATGTACCCTGCAAAACTAGCTCTAGTGAGTCACCTATGCACTGTGAAGTCCCAGAAAAACAAGAATAATCCAAATTCATATCTAATATGCAGAAGGAAATTATAAATATCAGGGCAGAAATGAACAATACTGAGATGAAAGAAACAATACAAAGAGTCAATGAATTGAAGAGTTGGTTTTTTGAGCAAAGTGGACAAGCTCATAATTAATGTTACCAAAAAAGAGGAAAAAATCCAAAATTCATGCAACTAGAAGTGAAAAAGCTGAAATCACAGCAGATTCTGCTGAAATCCAGAAAATTATCAATAACTCTTTTGAGAAAATATTCTGTACTAAAATTAAAAATTTAGAGGACATGGATAAATTTCTGGATACATATGAAATAAGAAAGTGAACCAAGAAGATACACAAATCCTGAATAAGTCAGTGTCAGTCAGTGAAACTGAAGATGTAATAAAAAAAACCACCAACTAAGAAAAGACCAGATCCTCAATCACTCCCTAATTCTACAAGAACTTTAGAGAAGATGTAACACTACTACTCCTCAAACTCTTTAATAAATTTGAAAGGGAAATAGCACTTCCAAAGTCATTGTTAGAAGCAAGCATAATCCTGACTCCAAAAATAACTACAGGCCAATATCTTTAATGAACAAAAAGAACTATCAAGCCAATCTCTTTAATGAACAAAGATGCAAAAATCCTCAGTAAAATACCAACAAACAAAATGTAGCAAATTTATTAAAATTATCATACACTATGACCTGGTAGGATTCATTCCAGGGATGCAGGGTGGTTGAACATATGAAAATCAATAAATGTAATACACCACATCAATAGAAAAAACCCACATGACCATCTTGATAGATGCAGAAAAAATTTTGACAAGATCCAATATCCAGTTTTAATTTTAAAAACTGATGAAAAGAGGAATAGGACTCTATGTCAATATAATAAAAGCTATCTGTGACAAGCAAACATTCTATTAAATGGAGAAAAGCTGTAAGTTTTTCTGCTAAAATCAGGAAGAAGACAAGGATGTCCATTGTCATCATTTCTCTTTAATATAATTCTCAAAAAATTAGCTACAGCAATAATAAAGAAAGAAATAAAGTTTATGGATCATGAAGTAAGAAGGAAATGTATAAGCAGTTTGCTGGTGATATGATCCTCATAGAAGACTCCAAAACTCCACCCAAAGACTCCTGGAATTAGTATCCAAATTCAGCTTGTAGCAGGATTCAGTCAGCATTCGAAAATCAATGACATTCTTATACAGCAACAACAAGTTCACTGAGAGGGAATTCAGTGAAATAATACCTACTTCACAATATCATCAGGAAAAATGAAATACATAGGAATTAACTTAATGAAGGAAGTGAAAAATCTCTATAATGAAAGTTACAGCTCTCTGAGAAAAGAGATTGAAGAGGGTGTTATAAAGTGAAAAGCTATACACTAAACTGCCATACTTCCAAAGTTGTTATATAGACTTGATGCAATCTTAATTAAAGTATCAAAAAATATTCCTTACTGAACTAGAGAAAATACTCCTAAAATTCATGTAAAACCAAAAGAGAGCTACAATAACAAAAGCTATGTTGGCCAACAACACAAAGGCAGAGGGCTTCACAATCATGGACTTCAAGTTATACTACAAAGCTACAGTGATGAAAACAGCATGGTACTGGGGGGAAAATCTTGTGGCTTAGTGGAACAGAATGGAAGATAGGCAAACAACTCCAATCACTATCAGCTATGTATGTCATTTTTGACAAAAGTGTCAAATCCCCTGTGCTGGAAGAAAGATAGCCATTTCAACAAATGATGCTGGGTAAATAGTCTAGCCTCATGCCAAATGTTGAACCTACACCCATATCTCTCACCATGCACTTAAGTAAAATCAAAATGGATCAGCAATTGGAAGACTGAAAGAGAAACACTTAATCTCCTGGAAGATAAAACAGATAAAATTTTTGAAGACATAGGTATAGGCTGACTTTATGAATGAAAGCCCAGTTGCACAAAAAATAATACTGAGAATCAACAAATGGAGTCACATCAAATTTAAAAGCTTTTGTAAAGCTAAGGAAACCAGTGAAGAGATAATTTACAGATTGGGAAAAAAATTACCAGCTACTTCCCAAAGAACTAATATCTAGAATATATAAAGAATTAAAAAAATTAGATGCCCCCAATTTTAAAGACTCAGTTTAAAAAGAGGCATTGAGAAGAATAGATTCTTTGCAGATGAAGAAATACAAACTGTCAATAAATACATGAAAAAATGTTTAGAATAGCTGCCCATTCAAGAAATGTAAATTATAACAACCATGAGGTTCCATCTCACTCCAGAAAGAATTGAAACCTTCAAAAAATCAACCAGTAATAAATGCTGGCAGGGTTGTGGGGGAAAGAAACTCTTTTGCATTCTTGGTGGCAGTGTAAATTGATATAACCACTATGGAAACCAGTATGAAGAGTCCTTAAAGAAATAAGAGCAGAAATTTCATTTCACCTAGGTGTTCCCCTTCTAGATATTTTCCCAAAAGAATTAAATACATCATACTACAGTGATACAAACACACACACACACACACACACACACAATTCATAATAACTAAGTCTTGGAAATTGTCTATTTGTCCATCAATAGATGAAAGTATAAAAAAAGTTATATTGGATACACCATGGAGTACTGCTTTGCCATAAAAAGAATAAAACTGAATTATTCTTAGAAAAATGGATCCACTTTGAGACCATAATATTAATTGAAATAACTCAAATACACAAGCTTAAATACCACATAATCTTTTATATGAACTCATATATATATATGAATAAATATGCACTCAATATATGACATATATATGAAATAAGTACATATACTTTCACATATATGTATATATATGAAATAAAAGACAGACAATAGGAAAAATGGCACAAAAATATATATGAATAAATATGCACTCAATATATATGACATATATATGAAGTAAGTATATACACTCTCTCACATATGTATATATACATGTGTATATATACATATATATACATATATATGTATATGAAATAAAAGACAATAGGGAAAAAAGTGAAACTAAAGGTACCTTGACTTCATACAATCATCTTAAAGGTTTTATGGACTATTACTTTGAGTTTCATTCTGTATATACTATACAGTAATAAACTTATAACTATAAGATAAATGAATAAATCTGATGCTGAAAAAATAAAAGAACATGGGAGAAGAGAACCGAAATTCATTACACACTTATCTCAATCCTCTACAAGGAATATAATCAATATGTACTGTAAACATGAATGAATAAAAGTCAGAAAGAGAAAAAAGCACTAGAAAAGATTAAAAACAATAAAAACTATCAATTAAAGGACAAATCAAGGAGAAAAAACAAACAAGTGAGCTCAATGAGAGGTCACAGAGGAAGAAGAGTGAAGACAAAAGAATAAACTGTATGGGAACACTTGAGTATGAAAATAAACATTCAGTTTATTGGGAGTTAAAAGGCTGTAGAAAACTGCAAGGACTTGAAGATTATTGAAAGAAATAATAACAGAAAACTTCCAAAAGTGGGTAAAGACACAAAGTACCAGGAGTCAAATGTCACTGGTCAGATTCAACTTAACTGAGTTACCCTAGTTCATCCCACAATCAATTCTCAGGAAAAACAGAAAGAGAATGTGCTCAAGACAAGGGAGAAGAAAAGGCATATGAACAAGACTGTCCTAATTTTCCTGAGAGGACATTTCTCAGGAGAAAACTTACCAGCTATGTGACAGGAAAGTGACAAGAGATTCTCATCGCACTAAAGGAAAAATCAACAACCAGTAATATAGTACCCAGGAAATCATTCCTTCAGAAAGGAAGACAAAAAGATATTCCATGACAAAAAATGCTGAGAAAATAAGTCTCCAATTGATCAGTCCTAATAGAATTATTGAGTGAAACAAATCAGACACAAAAGTGAATATATTGGTATCTCATTTGGGTAAGGCAAAGTACAAAAAGTAAAATACAGGACAGGTTAAAGGAGAGAAGGGGATAGATCTTTTGCAGATGGGACAGGGTCCAAGAGATGGAGGGTGAGGGGAGAGGGGGAAAGGAAGGAGAAATAAAGAGGATTAAGATATACCACATAGAGAAAACAAGATATACTACATAAAGGTACAAACAAACATTACATCCTAAACATGAGTTAAGAATATTTACTACAATAAGAATGAGTGAGGGCAGTCACCTGATATTTGACAAAGGGGCTAAACATATTCACTGGAAGAAGGATAGCCTCTTTAATAAATGGTTTTGGAAGAACTGGCTCTCCACATGCAGAAGACTGAAACTAGATCCATGCCTATCACCATGCACAAAACTAAAGTCTAAATGGATCAAAGACCTAAACTTTAAAACAGAAATACTAAATCTACTAGAAGATAAGGTAGGTAGAAATCTTGGAGACAGGGGTAGGCAGAGAATTTATGAACAAAACACAAACTGCACAGGAAACGCTTCAGAGAATCAACAACTGGGATCTCATATTATTGAAAAGTTTCTGTACTTCAAAAGAAATCACCATCAGAGTGAAAAGAAAACCCACAGAATGGGAAAGAATTTTAGCCAGCAACCCCTCGGACAAAGGACTTATATCAAGAACATATAAAAAATTAAAAAACATCAAGCCACCCAAATTCAAAGACCCTCTCCAAAAGGGCAGCTGAGATGAACACACAATTCTCAGATGAAGACATACAAATGGAAAAAAAATAGATGAAGAAATGTTCACCATCAGTGGTCATTTGAGAAATGCAAATTAAAACAACATTGAGATATCATCTCACACCGGAAAGAATAGCTGCCATCAAGAAATCAACTGATAACAAATGTTGGCAAGGCTGCGATAAAAAAGATCCACTGCTCCACTGTTGGTGGGAGTGTAGACTGGTGCAACCACTATGGAAATCAGTATGGAGAATTCTCAGAAGACTAGGAGTGGAAGCTCCATTCAACCCAGCTATTCCCCTCCTGGGTGTTTTCCCAGAGAAACTGAAAAGTTCATATCACAGTGATATATGTGCATGCAT
>PVJX010050585.1:0-10581 GCA_004027295.1 Dolichotis patagonum | reverse complement strand
AAGCATATTTAATTTAATGTTTTACCATGTGACATGTATTTTTCTTACATCTAGATAATTAAAGTCTCAAAATAAATTCTCCGTTTGTCTATTGTCTTAGTTAAGGTTTACTGTAGAAACAGAATCAATATAAAATATATTGTATAATTATGTAGGGTTTGTACTAAGTAGCCTTACAGAATCACAAGGAGAAGAGGTACAGTGGCTCTCTGCAGAATCAAAGGTGGAAGAATCCAAAATGGCCGTCTGCAGGCTGGAGAGCCAAACCCAACAGCAGTTAACTCGACGGCCTGGAAGCTCACTGTAAAGTAACCAGTGTAGGTCTGTGTTGGAAAACCAAAGGGTCTAACCTGGAAGGTTGAAGAGTGTGGACTGGAAACCTAAAGGAACAGGAGACCAAGGTACAACTTCAATGGTGAGGATTCGACCTTCTCCAAAGAAAAAGGGAGAAGATTTCCTTCTTTTTATTCTGTCCAAGCTTCAGCCTATTGGCTAGTACCACCTATATCTTAGTATGTGGCCTATATGTCAGTCATCTCAAAGTATTAGTAATCTGCCAGGCATGTCTTACACAAGTCAAATTGATATATCATAATCAAGGATCACATCTAGTATTTTTAAATTCATTTTATTGCTACATTTTATATATACATAATAACACTTATCATTGGGATTCGTATCTGTACATGATATACCTTGATTCTTTTTTTCCCATTTCTCTCCCTACCCTTCAACCACTGTTCCCCTATTTATTTACAAAAGCTTTATTTCTATTTTTCCTTCTATTCTCTTCTTTCTTCTTTTCCCTTCTTTCTTTTCCCTCTCTCCTCTTCCCAAGTTCTTCTTTGCATTTGAGCATTTTCTTCCCATTTCTCAATATCTATTATACATTTTGGTTCTTATTTACACATTCTCTGGTTTGAGTATTAGGGTAATGCTTGCTTCCAGGAATGAGTTTGGTAGTATTGTTTCCCTTTCAATTCTATTAAAGAGTTTTCAGAGTAGTGGTGTTAGATCTTTTCTAAATTTCTTGTAGAATTAAGCAGTAAATCCAACAGGACCTGGCCTTTTCTTTATTGATAGATTTTTACTTACATCTTCAATTTCAATTTCATTCATTAATCTTCAATTACAGCTTTCAACTTCATTGGTTGTTTAGACATTTTATATCTTCTTGATTCAGCTTTGATAATTCATATGTATCCAGTAATCTGTCTATTTCTTCTGTTTCCCATCTTATTTGAATATAGTTTCTTGAAGTAGGTATTGATGATCTTCTGGATTTGTGCAGAATCTGTTATGATTTCATCCTTTTCATTCTTAATTGCATGGATTTGAGGTGTTTGCTTTCCTTTTTTTGATAAAGTTAGAAGTAAGAGTTTGTCAATATTTGTTTTATATAGTTGGATAAACTGGTATTTGTTATATATATATATATATATATATATATATATATATATATATATATATATAAAATTGTTTTCTCTTCATCTTGGAGTATTCTATGAACACGTATGCAAAGACCTTCTTTGTCTCTCTTGATCAATCTTGCATTTCATTTTTAGTTGTTACTTCTATACAGGCATATTGTTAGATCTTGTTTCTTGATGCATTCTGCCAGTCTGTTTCTTTTGATTGGTGAATTGAGACCATTTACATCAATGGTTATAACTGATATATATGAACTTATCCTTATCATATTATTTTCCTGCTATTGATTTCCTTTCTGTTTAATTGCTTGCTTTACCTGGTTGATTCTTTCTATTGTTGTTCATGAAACTGTATTCTTTCTTACTTCTTTTTAGAAAATCCTTCAGAACATTTTACAATGCTGGTTTGTTGGGCACAAATTTCTTCAGGTATTCTTTGTCATGGAAGTATCTTATTTCCCCATCAATTGTGACTGATAGTTTGGTGAGGTGTATCAGTCTGAGTTGGAGGTTGTTTTTCTTCAAGATTTGAAATACTTCATTTCAAGCTCTCCTTGATTTAAGGGTTTGTGTTGAGAAGTCTGCTGTGATTCTGATGGGCCTTCCTTTCCAGGTGATCTGTTTCTTTTCTCTGACATCTTTTAATATTCTGTTCTTGTGCTGAATTTCTGGAATCTTGACTATTATATGACTCAGTGTAGATTTTGTTTTTTGATCATGGCTAATTGGAGTTCTATATGCCTAATTTTCTGTATGTCAAACACTTCTTCCATGCTTAGGAGGACTTTTGCCATTTCTTCTGTGAACAGGTTTAATTTAAATCATTTTCTCTGTCCTCTGCTGGTTTTGTTTACTTCAATCAATCTTATGTTATTCTTTGCACTTTGCATATGTTGGATTGATTGTTCATGGTCCTTGCAATTTTTGAGAAATCTTTCTTTTCATGATCACTAACTGCAATCCTGTCTTCTAGATCTGAAATTCTCTGTTCTCACATAAGTTCATTTGGCTGCATAAACTTTCAATAGAATATTTAATCTCCTGAATATCTGTTTCAATCTGTTTCATGGATTCCATTTCTTTGTTATGTTGGACATGAACAATTTCTATCATTTTTATAAGCTTCTCTATTTTTAAAATCTGTATCTACTTTAGATTCCCTGACCAACTCCCACATTCTGATCATAATCTCTTTTATTAACATGAGAAATTATTTCTGATCCTGATTCTTATTATACAACCTTAGTCATCTCTTTTGTTCCTTCTGATGCCACCATTTCCGAACATTCAGGTAGGTGGTTTCTGATTTCCTCTACCTCACTGTCCCCTGGACAGTGTCCCCCTCGCTGTCACCCCTGGGTGAGTGTGAGATCTGAGGTTGAATCTTGCTTTTGCATTTTGTCATTTTTTTAATCTCTTTAAATTTATTTTCTGTGTTGATACTTGTAAATCATTTATCACTAGTATCAAGGCTTCATTAGAAAATAATTATTCTCCAGAGATATCCTCTAATTATAACTGGCTCTTGGCCTTTGAGTCTGTCCCAAGATCCTACCTTCCCACTTTGTTAGGGAAGAGAAGTTAGTGCCTATTTGGCCCAACACCCAGTCCTCTGGTGATGGACGATGTGATGATTATAACCCCAGGCAAACAAAGTGGGACATACAAGGAAATACAACTGACTGTAACAGGTATGACATCCTGGCTAAAATAGCACAATTAGCAATAATAATACCACAAGCACAGCCTAAAAGCTGACAAATTATAGCAATTATTCATTAGGTGCCTTTAACCATGGGAGCAAGATCTATGGTTATATAATAAAATCCAACACAAACCAAGAGTTTATATTCCTCTAGTAGAGTAATTTTACCATATGGTGGGATTGAGTGAGATAAGAGGAAAAATAAAGAAATAAATAATAGAAAGCTATTAGAAGTGATGCTGGAGGACAAAGGAAATCACCAAAGCTTTGGGACACTGGAGAAGGAGATGGGACAAAAATAATAAAGGAGAAGGCAAAGAAGATCAAAGTGAACCAGAAAAGTAAGGCAACGACCACTCACATGAGAAAATCTAAAAAATCAAAAGATAGTCAAGAAAAAGAAAAAAAGAAAAAATAACAGGATATCAAGGGACAAAACTAAACCACACCAAAACAAATGTCAGACTTTAAAAACCTATACAATCAAAACATTTTTTTTAAAAAATAGAGAAAAAAAGAAGTCACCGTCCCCTGACCTCAGGCCTGCACTGTCTTCTATTGTCTGCAGTTCTGGCGTCTAAGGCAGAGCTCAGGTCTGCCCTGGTGACCCCATTCAGTCTCCAGTGGGGTTGGTGCTGGGCACCGGCAGTCCAGTCCAGGAGCAGCAGGTTCTGCGGCACCAACTCTGCTCCCTCAGCTGCTCAGCCTTACAGGCTGATGTCAGCCTCAGGTTTGGAGGGCTGGGGTCGGAGTGTTCAGCCAGGAACTCTCTGGGTGTCCCTTGGTGCCCCCCCCCACGTAGTCTTCCTACCCTATATGTCTCTGTGGCCATCACTCACCTAGGTGGCTTTCAACCCTCACAGCCCTTACACAAAGACGCCCCAATGTTCCCCAATGCTGACTGAAGCAGCATTCAGCTGGCCCCTCCTGACCCTTGCACGGCCTCCTCTGTTCCACTCGGCTGCCATATCTCTCTCCTCTCTTGTGCCACTGGAAGCAAGATGGGATCACTCACACCTAATGTGCTCCTGAAAGTTCCGAACTCACGCAGAGGTTGCTTTTTATCTTCTCGTAGTCTAGAAACAAACTGGTGGACCATCAGGGAGGAGGTCACTCACCCCTATGAGTGAGGGTAAAATAAGATGGCAGGCTGCAACACCCTCTGTTTAAAGAAGGCAAAAGGAGGTTCATGTACCCAGAGTCTATCATGTATAGTCTGATTCTGCCATGATGTTTGATTTCCATCCACTTTTGGAGAACTTTCTGGAATGGTGGTTCTTGCCCCACCCTCCGTAGAGGTCTCATAGGCAGTCTTGGGGAATCGCCACCTCTTTATAAACTCCCATAGCTATGTCTTGTTGGTCTGAAAGTCTCTTATTTCCATCAGATTGTATTCCTGTCTTTCTTCCAATTACATGTTTTAGTTGATTTTCTCTGAGTACATCCAATGTGATTCCTACTGTATCCAGCCTGGTTGAATTCCCCTGTCACATCTAGATTTAATAAGGTTCAGCATTAGCATTTTTTCCAAAGAACCAAATGTAGATTGTTTCTTTCAAAGAAAAAAATCAATAACAACTCATATATATTTTAGTTTTAGAGACTTTGGCAATGCCAGTCATGGCAACCACATGCTATTGCTACCAACACCCCACAATCAATGAAGAAAAATATATGTGGACCTCAACTGTGATAAGGCTGAGTAACTCATAAATTCAGTCATCTACCATCAAAATAATTTTCAGAGGGCAAGAAAAGCATGTTCTTTCTGAATTGAGTTGACCTAAAAGACATAAGTACAGATAGCAAGTTGTAGAAAGTCACTAAATCTTCAAAACACAGAAAGAAAAATAAATATCCTATCATGTCTCTGAAAAAGATTTGAATTCAAGTTGAAGGTTTTATTAGGTTTCAAGGATATAAATTCATGTTAGTCTTCAAAGGTACACGTTTGAAAGGAGATAAGTTTCCAAGTTGATTTTCCACTTAAAAGTACAAGGATTTTAAGTGCATTGGAAATATTTTCTGTTGTAAATGTAGGAGCATTTCCAAGGTATCAATTAAAGTTTCCAATACTATGAATAGTCTCAGTGTTTGCTTCAATGAAGAGTTATTTTAAATATTGTGATGGTTGATCTTGGTTATCAAGTTGATTAGATTGACAGACATGTAGGAGATTAATGGAATACATTTCTGAGTTTGCGTGTTTGAGTGTTTCCAGAGATGATTGGTATGTAGGCCAGAAAACTGAGGGGAAAAATACCTCTTGTTTGTGGGTGACACTGTCCAATAGATATACAATCCAGATCAGTTCAAGAGAAAGTAATCACCCCACACTTGCAAACTCCATTCTGGTTTAGCTGGTGTGTCCCTTGCTGCTGCCATCACCAGTGGAGATCCACATCTAGTGGCTTCAGCCTTTCAGCATGGACACATGCTCTCATAGGGCGCTTCTAGGCCTTCAGCTGTGGACTGGATCTGTATCCTTGGTCTGAGACTTCCAGCTTCTTAGATTGAGCAGCTACTGGACCATCTAGCTCTTTGGCATCCACATCAAGCCACTAGGGACCATCCAAATTCTTAGCTTGTAAAGCAATCTAGCAAAGCCCCTTTTTAAATTATATATATGCACATGTGTTCTATCAATCCTGTTCCTCTAGAGAGCACTAACCAATATAAATATAGTCTTATTAAAATCTTTGATAAATACCAACTCTACAACAGTACACATTTAAGGAATTCCTTCATCATACCCAGTAAATGCATAGGAATTCTGGTAAATGCATAGGAATTCCTGATATGAGGTTGTAAGACATATACCTTTGTACACATTTAAGAAGAATGTCTTTGGAGGATTCCATTTCTGAGAAGATTGAAGAAGTATTGAACCAGAGTATATCAGAGGAGGTCTATTCTTTTCTAATTAGTCAAACCTCTCCATAGAAACAGAATAAACAAAATATAGAAAGAGAGAAAGAGGAGAGCCAGAGATTTGTAAGAATTAGCTCATGTGATTGTAGAGGCTGAGAAGTTCCAAAATCAGTAATCCCAAAGCTGATCATCAGGAGAGATGGTTTAAATTATAGTCTGAGTCTACTCAGGTTTTAAATGTATCAAATAAGTCCCAGTCACACTGAGGAAGGAAAGATGCTCTACTCAGTTTATTGATTCAAATGTTAGTCAAACACAAACACCCTCACAGACACACCAAGAATATCTGGGCTGTCTTTGGCCTAGGAGAATTATCACGTAAAATTAACTATCACAGATAAGAAAGTCTTACATTACTAGTAATAATGTGGCCTAAAATGCAGTATATCCATGGATAGATATTTTTTAAAATATTGTGCATACAACAGTAGTTAGCCATACAATTATCTTTATTTCTTTTTCTTCTCTCTTGTCTCCTCAAAGAAAATAATACATCTTTCTTTATTGGCCAGTAAAAACATTGACTGACAGACCATCTTTGCATACCAGAAGAAAACTGTTTGAAGTAATCCAGAGGTTTTTTGTTCCTCTCTCAAACTCACTGTGTTCATGAAATATAACAAAAACAATTTTTCCATGTTAACTAATAAATTAAACTACATACCAAAAAATGTCTAGATGGAATTTTTCTTCAGTGAATTCTAATATTCATCTGTGTATAAGGAGCTTAACTCAATAATTTAAAAAAGGACCCAATTAAAAAGAAGACATTTCTCAAAACTACAAATCTATACAAACCAGCAATCCTACTACTTGGGCATACAAGCAAATGAAAAGAAATCAATAGGTCAAAGAGATATCTACAGTCCCATGTTTATTATAAAACTGTTCACAATACTAAGATACAGAGTCATATTGTATTTACCAACAGATGAATGATTTTTATAATGTGCTATTTGTACAAATGTGTGTGCAACTACATACACACACATGTAAACACTATGTAAATGTAAACACTATGTACCCTTTTGAAAGAAAGATCCTGTAATTTGCAACAGTGTCTCTAATCTTATGATTAAGACTAGGTAATTTCTACTCCATTCTTTGGTTATTCCTTTATTCTGTTTCTTCAATGCTGCTATTTAATATATTCATTGGATTTGTTATTTCTATTAGTGTATTTTTCAGTTCTAAAATTTTTCATTTGGGTTCTCTTTATGTCTGTCTTCTATTTCCAGTTGTTGAAGATTTGTACTTGCTTTATTTTTTAACTTTTAATTATATTCATAATGGTTAATTGAAGCACTGTTATAATGGTTATTTTAAAATCACTGTTATATAACTTCAGCATATGTACTGTATCAGTATTGGCATCCATTTGGTGTCATTTCTTGTTCACTTGAACGAATTATTCTTGGCAATGCATAGTTTACTATTATAACCTTGCTTTTATGAGTATTATTTTATTCAGGCTGGGAAATGATGACAGTCTGGACATTCCACTAGGTCAACTCTCACACCTCTTTAGCAACGAAGGAAGTGGAAGACATTTTGAGTGGAGCAACCAGAGATTCTCTAGCAGCCATTCCTAAGAGTGATGTTGGAGTGCGGATTAGAATTTCTCATTGCACATACTGATAAAAAGCTTTTTGGTTGTACTTAGTGGAAGGCCAAATAAATACAATTACTGATCTCAGAAATGTATCAATCCAAAGACATGCTTTTAAAATAAATACAAAATTATATGACTTGCAATCTAATACCAGGAATTATTATAAATTATTAAATCAATATATTGTGGTGGTGACATAGGAATACAGTGTATATCAATGAAATGGGTTAAAATCCAGAAATTCATTTGTACACTATTAGTTGACTTTTGAGAAAGAAGCCATAAGAATGCAATGAAAAAAGAAGTTTTTAAAAAACAATGATAAAGGCCCCAGATAAAAAAAATGAAAAATAATGAAACAATCCATACTTCATGTCTTGCACAAAAGTACTCAGGAATATATCATAGGATTACATATGAATAAAGCTAAAATTAAAAAGCTCATAGAAAAAACATAAGAGAAATTTTTAAATATCATGTAGAAACAAAAGATACAACATAGAAACAGAATTAACTTTTGAAGAAAAAATCTGACCTGAACTTGATAAATATTAACTGCTCTCGAAGTTATAATTAAGAACATAAAAAGGCAAGCTAGAAACTGAAAATAATAGACACAAAAACAAATAACTTAGGTACATATTTTAGGGACTCCTCTAAATTGATAATAAAAATAGGTGATCCAATTAAAATGTACAAAGAATTAAAACAGACACGTGTCAAAACCAGATAAATGGAAATAATACGGGAAAAGGTGTTTAACGTCATTATGCATTAGGGAAATGCAAATTGACAGTACAGTGAGATGCCATTTTCCATGCACTAGAATCACTAAATAGAAAAAGAAAACACTGACAATAACAGATGTGTGAGGATGAAGAACACTGGGATTTCTGTGCATTATCAGTGGACGTGTGAAATGGTTCACTCATACTGGAAGATAATTTGGAATTTTCATGTAACATTAAACACATACCATGACTCAGCAATTTCACTCTCAGTAATTGCAAGAAAATACATACCTATGTGTGTAAAAAGATATTTGCACAGTATTGCTCACAACAGTATTTCTTACAACAGTAAAAACAAATGAAAATTAACATCCAACATATATATTACAATTTGGATCATGTGTTCTTCAAATTTTATATGTTCAAGTTTTGATCCTCAGTGCACAAGTGTTCAGAATTCAGGCCTTTGAAGGTGAATGGACTATGGCGGCTCTGTACTCATCTTTGGGTTAATCACTTATGGACTCATAGCTGCACAGGTCTGGGGGAAGAAGTTTTGTCACTGAACAGAGCTCTCCATCTTTGCAGCCTGGCTGTTGTGTGAGGAACAGCATAGCACTATCAGGTACTTCCTGCTGTGGTAGGAAGCACTAACCCGAAACAACAGAGCCAAAAGACTGAACCAAAACCTCCAAAAGCATAAGCCAGAATAAACCCTCCATCCTCTTACATGTGGTTTATCTCTCTGATGCTCCAGTTTTTATTCAGCTTCTGTACATCCTTCACCTTTTTAAAGTTGTTTGTTTCAGTTATTTTTGTCACAGCAGTAGAAAGCTGACCAACACACCATACACACAAGGAGAGGAGGAGACGAGGGGAAAGTGAGTGGAATAGAGACATGCCATGGACAGGATCCTAAATAACTCTAATCAGTGTAGACATTATATGCTGTAACAAGAACTAAGACAAACACAATCAACAAGTACAAGCAAGATGGTAGAGAATCAGGGAGGAGGGGGAAACGAGAGAGGAGCGGAAAGGGACTAAAAACAAAAAGCTCCAACATGCCCACATAACCATTCCCCAAGGTGACTGTAAACTGCATGAAATTCAAACATGTGCCAATAAAATAAAATATAAACTATTAAATGTAAAAAAATTATATAAACATTAAATTAACTAAAATAAACTAGAGACAATTTTAAAAATAAAACAACACAAAAAAGGATAGAAATCCTACAGAACTTCAAAACACTAAGAAATTAACAGTAGTTAATATATTGCATATTGTGATCTTTCAATTTGGGGAGGATTAATATTTTTATTACATGGGGACTTCCCATCAATTGTTGCGGTATGTCTCTGTTTAGGTCTTACATTTTTAATTTATTTTTTAAAAAAGCAAAACAGAAAAAAGGGTAGAAATTATACAGAATTTTAAAAAATTAACATTAAGAAATCATCACTAGTTGAAGTGCCACATACTGTTCTCTTAGAAGTAGTTGTGCAAGTTACAAAATCAAAGCATAAAAAGTGAGCAGACAAACAATGACAGCACAAATTATTCAAACTTAGTAGCATGGTTATCTATCTTGCACACTTAAACATAATACAGTTATATGCGTAGACCTACAAGTTGTTCTTTCTTTTTGAGCACTTTCTTTCCCTTCCATTATTACAATATCTATTACACATTTTGGACCTTGTTACTTTTTCAGTTTTTTTATTATGATTTATGTTTTACACTAGAGAGACAATCTGATACTTACAAATGTGAGTCTAATTTATTTCACTTATGAGGATAGTCTCAAGTTGTCTCTATTTACCTATAAAAGCCTCAAGATCATCCTTTTTTATAGCTAGGTAATATTCCATTATATAAAAATACCACATCTTTTTCATCCACTCTGCAGTTGATGGGTATTTTGGTTGTTTCCAATATTTAGCTATTACAAATTGGGCTGCTATAAATATGAGGCCGCATATGTTGCTGTGGCATGATGTTTTCAATTCTTCTGGAAAATACCAGGAAGAGGAACAGCTGGATGGGATGGGGCCTCCAATCCTAGGTTTTTGAGGCACCTCCACTCTGCTTTCCACAGAGGTTGTACCCTCCAACAGTGGAGAAGGGTTCCTTTTCCCCCATAGTCCCAGTTTTATCATTTCCCCATA
>PVJX010050584.1:0-10628 GCA_004027295.1 Dolichotis patagonum | reverse complement strand
CTTCTCTTGACATTGTGTTTCCACTTGAAGAATTGATATTGCTCTTTTTGTCTGAAAATAATTACACAGAGATTATTCCAGAACCCTCTGCTCCCTGAATGTCTTTTTGCTACTCAAATCATTTCCCTACACTTCTCTTACACCCCAGAGTTAGTGTGAAGACCTCTGTCACAAGTCCTAACAGTGTCAGAGTGTCCATATTTTGGAGCACATCACAAAAAGCCAGATGACAAAATCGATGCATTGTGAGGAATTCACCTGGATCCATGGTCAAGGCAGAAGTCCTCTTCTTTTGGAGATGCACTTATGAGGAGGAGACATCATTTCTAATTCATGCACTGCTCAGTTTGAATAGAATGTGTTTTGACTGCATGCTCCTCCCTGCAATGTCTGCAGTACACTCTCTGTGCTGCATGGAGATCAAGGCTGCCCTCCTTCTTGTAGACCTCACCTCTCATGACTCAATAACTCCTCAGGCCTAATACATCAACCACACCATCTGTCTTGCTGTCACTGGCTGTCACCTGCCCTAAGATTTGATTGACACTTTTCTCAGATACAAAATCTCTCTGACCAGGATATTCTGTTTAAACTTTGGCATACAGAAGGTCATTATCTTTAATCGGAGCCAGCACAGTGTTCACTTGTTTAAATAGAAACCCTGGAGAAAGTATGAATATGAATTATGAGTTACATGGACATAGGTCCATGCAGGTGGGCCAAAGTAGAGATCACAGCACCAGCAGGAACATCACCTTCCTAAAGGGGTTCTCCAGAAATTAGTATTAAAGCCACAGAATGCTGGGCCAATAGAAGGCAAACAGAAACTCTCAGTATTTTCTTTACATGATTAGCATATACAGCACCACACTGTGTAAAGCCACAAAACAGAACAGATCTGCCAGAGCTGAATCCCACACCAGCAGTGCCACATTCAACAGCTCCCACTACCCAGTGCCAGGTGTGAGGATCCCGTGTTATCCTGGCTCATCCTGTTAAAAAGACCATGAGGCACACATACAAATCACCCTTGGTTCTGGTAGAAGAAATCTGTGTCACCATCATGTTGGGAGTGGAGGTCTCCATCGTGCCGGCAACATGGAGATGATTTGGACCCCTCTCTGTCTAATGGCAGCTCTCTCTCGAGAGAGTACTGATCAAAGTACATTCTCCACCTTGTGAGTTGTGAGAGAGAGCTTTCTGGGTTGTCTAGTTTTTTGTGGGGGCCAGGATATGGGAAGGGACAAACTCATCATGCTTCCCTTTGTCCTCAGGTGTGCTGTCTGATCTGACACATTGAGAATCAGGACACAGCCTGTTAAAACCCGAGGAGACACTGTCCTTCACCTGCACTGTTACTGGGTCTCTGTCACTAGTATTTACTACTGGAGTTGGATCTGCAAACTTCCTGGGAAAGCTCTGCAGTGGATGGACTGCTGGACTGCAGAAAGGCAAAAATTCAGTTGCCTTCACTTTTTGTGAGTAAAAAATTCTCATTAATCCAAAATGCATTAATAACAGAGTTTATTTAACATTAAGACCAATAAAGTGCCTGTGCACTGTGGAGGTTGTCACAGAGACAATGTGCTAACTGATCTGCAGGAATTCCATATGGAACCTGCAAGTGCCAGGTTTCCAATCTTTTCCATGGAGTGAATTAGGGGCTCAGATTAGTCAGTATCTTGATGTTTAGAAACAGAAATTTATGCACTTGATATCAGATACACCCATGATACTAAATCTGGTTAGATATATGATTGGTAATTAAAAAACTCCATCAGCACACTTATAAGAAAATCTCTTATTAAAGAGGCACTGTTATTAGGTAGAGAGCAAGACTATTATCCATAGCCAACCAGTAATCAACAGCAGACAGAAAATTATTGAACCTCTTAATTTGGTAGAAACTGAGCTCAGGGACTCACAAGGACAACACATACAGCTGTGGACAAAAGCAGGAACTTAGGAGAGATACTTTTCACATTTTACCAGAAAATAAAAAAAGAAAATTTTTTGGCTGCTCAATAAGTGGAATCCATAAAAAAGAAGACAAATGATTTTCTCACTGACTCAGTCTCAGATGGGGGTGTGCATCCTACCAATGCCCTATAGGAAATGATTGAATGCAACCTTCATAGGAATAAGATCTTAGAGGTAGCAAGATTGAAACAGAAAATCAAAACACTTCTTTTGGAAGAAAGAAAAGAGATGAGAGTCAGACAGCTACCTGTGAGAAGGTAGTGACCACATAACTGAGGGCCTGTGTTCCTGGCTGCATTGATTACAAGAGGCATAAAAGCCCTTTCCCTGGAACCTGTGCCAGGCTCTCAACTCAGGTACCATTGCCTGCCTGTAAATTCCTACATCAGCTTCATTTGATTTTCTTTCATGCTGTTTTAGATGTAAAATTTATGGGTTGGTTAAAAGTAACCTTAGATATGATATCAAATCAACAATTAGGTGACAGGCTAATGCACTAATATAAGGAACCTAGAGTGGAATATATACATACACACCAAAGGTGTTTTCACTTATAATCTAAAGTGTTTTTGTATCCCACACTCAACACCAGGAAGTGATCTAGTGTATCAAATGCGGGACTGTTTCAGCAATCATTGTGAACCTCAGGCTTTATTACATTTATCTTCAAAATTTAGGTATGATTCATGACACTGGCTACAGAATGAAGCTTTCCTAAAGCAGTTGGATATTTGGATTTTCCTTCATCGTTACTTTTTCCCATAAACCTGTTACTGTGTTTCTGTAGTTTCTTCATTCACACTGTAATGGAGTTCTCTTGATGGACTCATAATAATTAGTTCAATGAAAATGAGCAGACTGAGCTCTCTCAGTAGAAATCTGTGAAAATCTGGGCAATAAAGCTTATGGCCTCAGTCATGAGAGCATCCCCTACCCATTCCAGTTTGTCCTGTTCTGACCTGGCCAAATAATCTTTTTTGTCCTGAGGGTACTTGTTCTTCCAGAGGACATTGACCTGGGAACATTTAGGACCCAGCTTCAGGAAAGTGCACTAAGCCATTTAGCAAATGCAGTACAGCCCCAAAAAGCCAGCAGTTAAGCCCTTAAAGTGAAGTATGAATCCTGGTGTGTGAGGGTGACATCACAGGAGAGAGACTGGCCCAGGAGCCAATCATTGATAAAGGTGGGGCTGGCTTCACACCCAATCAGGTGAGGCAAGGGAGGAGGGCTCTTCCTGGACCTGGTGCAGAAGCACTCACTGTAGTTCCGTGCTGAAAGCCTGGAACTGAGCTCACCTCTAGTTTCTGTGACTTCTTATGGAGGGCTGCAAAGGATCCTCAGAACCCCTGAAGCATCGCAATGTTAAGTTGATGGTACTGGAGCTGAAAATGGGATGGAATTTCGTGAGTTCCGGAAGGTAGTGGGGAAAACCACTGTAAGCCTAGAATGTCTTTTTGGGCAGCCCCAGGCACAGCTGTGTTTGAGGAGTGCAGTGGTTTGGGGGTAATCCTGTGTTCCCTCCTCAAAGTGAGAAAAAAATACATTCTGAATTTGTTTTGTGAGACCTCCACTCGCAATGTTGTTGCCTCATAAATGGAACGTGTAATCTCACAACACTGTGTGAGGAGGTCTGGTAACAAAATAAGAAATGAGAAGGTCTCCTTGACTTTTGGAATGCTTCCCACCTGGGTAGTCAACAGGCCAGGTAAAAGTGGCACTGTGGATTTAAAATAGACCTCTATCTATCTATCATCTATCTATCTATCTATCTATCTATCTATCTATCTATCTATCATCTGTCTATCTCCCTATTATCTATCTTTTTCTACATACTTTTCTGCTTTACATTTGATTGTTTGCATATAAAGTATCTATGTAGTCTGCCTGGCCTTGAACTCCAGGCCTCCCACCTTCACCAGCCTCCAGTAAGTTGAGATTACCGGTCTGAGTCACTACACCCAGAAGAAAGAACCAATTTGAGCCCAGTTTCTCCAACACATTTCCTCAGCCTGTGGGGTCTACAGGAAACAGAGTTTAGGGATAAACTGGCTGTTTGTATTTAAATGTCTGTTATCTCAGGATTTTAGTAATTAGAAGCTGTAAGTCACCCTGGTAGACAGGAAGTTGCCTTTTACTGTGGGGAAGAAAATTCCCTGCTGGTTGAAAACCCTAGGTCATTGTCTATTCTCATTTTAATTCTTATCAAAGCCACTAATTTTTGAACTTTACCTCAGGCCCTTTCCTTCGCTAGTGCCTTATTTATAAGCCAAGTAAATCAACAACTTTTTACAACTGAACACAGGAAGGAAGGCCTTTCATAGGGTTTAAAATGTTCTGAAATTATTTGGGGGAAGGTGATGCATTAGCTCTGGAGGGGAAAGTTTCTGCACAGAACAACTTCCTGTAGGAGCTGACTGTTATACCCCAATGAGAAGCACAGCAAACTGCTGCCTATAGGGATGTAGAGAGGTGATAAATACGAGGGTGGAAACTGGAATGGGTGTCAAATGTAAAAAGATTGCTGCAGCCTTTGGGTTATGCTTAGACTTTGACCTGAAATTTGAAACACTGTATGGGGTGTGGTGGAACATTCCCTTAATGCTAGCACTCAGGAAGCTGATACAGGAGGATCTTTGCAAGTTTAAGGCAACCCTGAACTGCTTTGTGAGACCCTGTCTCAAAAAGACAAAAAAAAAATATTGAAACATTGAGATGGACTTTTTACTGAAATAGGGGTATATTTACATAGTCAGGATCTGCATGAGAATTAAGGAATAAGAACAAGTTCTTTTTAAATAAGAACAGCCAAGGCCATTAAAAGGAAATGGGAGTGCAGGGACATGTGGAGGGAAGCCCAATCAGCAGCCAGAAGAGTAAAAGCCTTCTGAGGTCAGCTTGAGCTAGTGTGACAACACTGAAGGGTTGTCTCCTTGCTAGAAGCATTCTCTGAGAGTAGGAAAAGGGTCGCAGGCCTATAGAAAGGAGGGAAACTTAGTCATGGATAAATACTTTTTTGTGTCTACTGATCAGCTTCCCTAATCATCTCTGATGTGAGATAGAAAGTTAGAACACTGGTATAGCAGGTATGAACATATGTTGGACATCACAACTAAAATAGCATGGGAATGAGTTTCTGTTGAACACCAAAGATTTCCAGGCACATACAATGTTTATATTGTCCACTGACTGACTTCAGAACTTTGGCCCTTACCTACATCCTCCCAAATTTGAAAAATATTTTGATGTTATAAGAAATTTTTTGTTGCATTTTGAGACAAGGTCTTACTACTTTCCCAAGATGTCAAGAGTGTCAAGAGTTTGCCAGCACTTTGACTGTTGAGTTTGATATATGAGAATGAAGCTCTCTCAACTTACTATATGTCCAGTACAAGTTTATGTTTTATTACATTTAGGAATGAATTTTATAAACAATGGAGTTTAAGAGCAGAAGCAGGAGGTGGGAAAGTGCAATGTCAACCAATAATTTTAACCATTCAGATAAAATCAGGGACAAATGGGGAAGCCAGTCATGTAGCAAGCAAGCATTCTTTCCAGATCAGTGACTCTTCCTACAGGGGGTTGGAATAGTAAATCCTGGCTTCTCAAGGTGATCCATACCTAATCCCTAAGATTATACTAAAGGGTGTGGTTGCATGTCTTTTGCCTTCTATTTTGGTATCTGGCCCACTGCAAGAGGTATGTGTCTCCTCCAAAGTCACCAGACATCAGGTCCTCTGTGCCAGCTCTTTGAGGGCCTAGCCCTGTCTGACTATAATATTTCTAACTAGCTCAGCTACCTGTAATAAGTTGACAGACATGTGCTACCTTGTTGGTTAGGGTGGTGCCTCTGCTTTGCTGGAGGACACTGGGTCTCTTTCTGTAGTTCACACTGCCTCATGCCTCATCCATTGTAATGCAAGGGTTTCAGGCATGCACTACCATGCCTGGGTCAGTGTTTTCATTTTATGTCAACAAATTTCACCGAGATTTTAGTGCTGGGGTAAAATATACAACACTGAGTCATAGTGGCGCACAAATTTAATACCAGCCTCTTGGGAGAGTCAGCAGTGCCACCCTCGATAACTGAGCAAGAGATTTTTCAATATGAGATGCACATGGTGTGTTTATGTCCATCCCAAATTATCAATTCTAAAGTCCATGAAGCCCTCAGATAATGAAGAGACAACGTTTGCAGTTTAAACTTATATGGAATTTTTAGGTTGATGCATAGTTTTTACTAGTGATACATGGCACAATCAAAGTTTATACGCTCATGTTGGGATATACAGAGATGAGTCTCTTGTCTCAGAAACAGGATACCATGGGCAAACAAGCAGTGATTCACATTCAGTAAGGTACATGTGATATTTAGTGTTGGACTGTAATTTTTTCTTTCTGTTATATCTGACATACAGAGCAAGGCATATGTATTCAGCATGCTGAAAATATCTAATGTTTAGTGATGGTGCTTGCAATATCAGGTTTGTTTTTGTGTCTATTCTATGCATTTTATTGTCAGTTATTTTTCAGTTGATCAAGTCATTTTCCTTTGGAAACTCTAATATCACTTTTGCATCATTCCTTCCAGTCTTCATATTGTCCCCTGCAGAAAATGAGCCTTACTTACCCAGTTGTTTGCAGTTCGGAGAGCTGTTTTCACCTGTTTCTCCTGAGCAGCTCTATCACGAGAGCAGTGCAATCCTTGGAAATATGAACACTACTGGGGCATTTTGTGTCTTTTCCCCTGGGATTTCTTTTTATCATTATTGTACTAATGTTGCCCAATCTGGTCCAACTGTTTGATATGTGTCCCCCAGAAAAGAGGACAAAATGGAAATTTTAAACTGGTAGAAACCCAGCTGAGTGGTTAGATCTTAGGATTAGGATGAGACATAACAAATATTTCTGTACATACATTTTAATGTCATCTCTGTAACACAAATCCAGTTTTATAATTTCAATTGAGTTGAGTTGTGTGATTCAGCTTCAGAAGGATTCAAACATTCAGCAGTTTCACCTTTTAAAGGGAGAGGAACTTCTAAGGTGCCTATGGCTTATTAGAGCCTGAATACATGCATAGTTGTGTGAGCATACAGAAATTATTCAAAATGGTGAATGGAACATGAAATTCACTAGAGATAGAGCATTTGTGGCCTATGCTCAGGTGGAGTTCTGAAGGAGACAATTCACAGGAAACGTGGACAATGCATATTGGATATTTTGTGTTTAATTTTCCCATTTAAAAATAAGATTTGGGCACATTCAATTTTTCATGATATAAATTATTGCTTTAATTCCACTAATGTGAAGTAGTATACTTGAATATGAGAAGCTACAGAATATTGGAAAGATTGTGTCTCATGCACAGGTAATTTTGTAAATCTTTTCTTTCTGAGGAAGCAATTCTGGTTGTTATAGAGCTTTTTTGCTAGAATGTTTCCTTTTTCACCATTGAAGATTTAAGAGAATCAGAAAATATTTACTACATATAAAGAATATCTATGAAGGGAATTGTTAGATAGTAAAAATTAGTGTTTTGTGATGATTTGTGGTTTGTCTCATGATGGATGTGTATGAAACTGTGAGTTCTTTTTAAAAGCTCTGCCCTTTTTTGTGGATAACTGGTTTATAGCACATGGCATAGGACTCTCTTTGTATGTGCTTGACAACAACCAGTATGAGCTGGGTGGGATCATAAGGGGGAAACAAATCTCTTATTTTTGTGTATGAGTACCGATGTTTGCCATTGCCTTAGGCTATTTGCTTCAGGTTTGCTCATGCTCCCAGAATCAAATCTTCAACCTTCCAGTGGAGATTCTTCAGCAGAGACAGAGCTTTAGAGGCAGGGGCCATGCACCAGATGTAATCCCATAGGTCATGCTTTCTCACCACATGAAGTCACATCCAGACATGTATTTCCTAATAATCTAAGTGTCTTCAAGCTCACAAAGCATGACAGTAGAAGTCTAATCATCAAGGGTGTCAAGTTGAGTACATTACTCTGGAAGAATTAGTAAACCACAAGAGATTAACTTTCAACCCTTGAGAAGCAAAGGAAAATTATGGAAAATTTACCATGCTAAGTCCTTGCCTCCTCACAAGCAAGGAATTGAGGATGAGGCTGCATGCAGTTCTCATTTGTCCTCCTGTAAGGATTAGATATCATGTCTGGAATCCCTTGTGATGTAGGGTAAATCCAGGTGACATTGTTGGATATTTTAGCCCAGTTATAGGAAGTGCCAGAGATATCTAACTGTTCTAAATTAAATGAGAGTTAAATATGAGGTCTCAAACAGACAAATTTGATCCTCTACATTGTGTTTCATTGTCATGATGGTGAATTCCAAGATTATCGAGCACACCCTCAGTATTCCAAAGTCATTTGAGGATGTTTAAAAATCACAGAAGAATTTTTTAAAGAGTTTAACATGAATAAAATGTAAAGTATATTTTAGTATTGGCTATGATGAAAATAATTGTCAGGACCCTTGCCAGGCATGTGTAAACTACTGTCTTATATCTAGAGTCTTGTGACAAATGAATAAACTGCTGAATACATTAGATTCTATAGCTTATAGTGATAAAAGCTGGATGTTATGATAGGAGTTTATATAACAGAATGCTAAATAATGCTGTAAAGGACAACTTGCAAAGGGGCTGACTATTAAACCCACAAATTGATCCTTTGAAGTAGGCAATTCACAAGAAAATACAACTTTTTAAAATTGGAAATCAACCTGCCAATCTCACATTGCCAGGCAAGCACTGTGCTGCTGAAGTATATCCCTGGCATTATAAATGAATTTTTTCTCTGAGTGCAGAAGAGAAGCACTATTGGTCATATAATTATTATAATTTATTGATAGTTACTGGGCATTGTTGAAAAGGACATGCTAAATGATGCACTGTGTGCTTTTTACAGCTGTTTCATATGTGGTTTTCACATTTTTGAAATTATACCAATGTGAATTTCATGTGGTATTATAATCATAATTTCAATCCACTTGTTTAAAACTGATATGTATTTACATAGAACATATCTGTATTTCAGTCCAGAGATATTGTCTTGTTACATTATTTTTAAAATTCTATTAAAGTTTTGTTGGAATTTTAATTTTTTCACCAGATACACAGTTATTTGAAATTGAATATATTTGTATGCAGTCCAACTTATACTCTGCTAATTTTATTTTGTTTCTTGTGTCTTTTCTGCATCCAATGACATCATTGCAAGATGTTTTACCTCTACCTTTTAATGCATTTAATTACATGAATTACTCAATAAAGCCTCTAATACTTTTAAGAGTTTCTTCTTTATTGTACTTTAGAATCTGAATAATTATAGAGCAATGAAATACCCTGTTTTCTGTGGGGAGATTAGCACTTTTATATTGCAGCAGGTTTCTCTACTTCTCTCTTGGAACTCAGATCCTGGAGGCTCAGGGTTGAGCCTGTTATGGGTAGTACTCGCCCTAGTCTCAGACTTCCCAAAGACCGCCAGGCAGAGTGATGCCACGCATTCAGCTCACAGCCTCAATGAGGAGCTTGTCTCTGCCTGTGTTCTCTAATGTTCTGAAATTGAAGTCTTTGTTCTTTTCCAGTACCGTAATTCATTGTTTTTAATATGTTTTGAGGCATCATTTTGTGTAACTGAAATAATTCAAAATATACATTCATTGTCATGGATTGTGAAATCCTCAATTATTTAACCTGTTTTTTGAAAGGTGTGATTTAAAATTTCTGATGTCATTTGTCATTCTAAGATTATTCTTAATTTGTTTCTGCCTATTATTTCTAACTTCATCCCAGTTTTCTGTAATAGCCTGCTTTGCATGACTTCCACTCCATTAACTACCTTATATTCTGTATTGCTTCTCTGAACCTGGGCCACATGTGTGAATACTTCTTAGCTTGTGAGCACAGTGTGCTATGTCTTTCTGGGATAAAACATTGGATAGAATCCATTGGATCTAGTGCTTTGAACTGTTATCTTGCTGATTTTCTGTGTGACTTTAAAGATTGCTCTGCCTTATTGAGCTGTCAGTCACTGATGGAGTTGTTTTGAATTCTTAATTATATATTGGTAAATGATTGATATTTCTCTTGCAATCCTGTTTCTGTTTATGTAGTTGGTTGCTCTGTGTAGTGGGATATGTATTAAGGAAGGATATTTGTTTTTAAAGAACTGCTAATTGTACATGTTGAATATAATCAAGCTCATGTAGCTTCAGTAGATTTTGTTGAATCAATACCACCCAGGTATGTCTTTCTGCATAGATTTCTATTTAATCTATCTTCATCAGTGTCCACATAATAACCACTGCTCTTTAGGTGGTGAGAGCATTTGCCCATTGCCTAGGTTTCTAGCTATTTATCAGCTCTGACACCTATTCTCTCAGTCCCTTTTACTCTGACCTGTTCTCCTGATACTGTGAAATGCTCTCTTGATAGGCTGACCTGTGCTCATTTTGGTGCATTTAGTGTTTCACAACTCTTATCTATGGATTTGCTGCACTGATATTTACAGCTGTAGTTTGCATATCTCTACCTAATATGGATACTGTCTCATCACTTCATGTCTGAAGAAAGAAAGCAGATATAAATCAATAAGTACCAGTATTGCAATTTATTGTTTTAATCATTTAAAG
>PVJX010050583.1:0-10628 GCA_004027295.1 Dolichotis patagonum | reverse complement strand
AAGAGACAGGCCGAGATGCTGCTTTCTGGGAGACTTCCTGGGCGTGAAGGGCGGGGCTATGTGCCCAAACAGACCTGTCCCAGATGCTGATCTCCAGGCAGTTCCCTGCGGATGAAGGGCCTGCTTACCAGTCCCATAGATTTGCACTGAGATGCAGGTCTGCGCAGACTTTCGATCCAAACAGCTCAGGCCACTCTACGGGTCCGGGAGTTTCGGGTCCCAAAGAGCAATTACCCAAAACTTACAATAAGAGAAACAGTTCTAGTTAGCATTAGACAATAGCAAAAGATCTTACACACTTCACTTAGAGCTCTATAAAATTCTCTCTTTCAATAAAATATTTTATGTATTTATAAATGTCTATTCAGCATTAATGAGAGAAAATATTTAGTTTATCATTCAGTATTCCATATGAAAATAGCTATAGTGCATCTACTATTATAAAAAAGGAGAAATAATAACTCAGTGAATAGCTCAGAGAAGGACAAAATAAAGAAATAAGACATTATGTGGAAAGGAACGTGGAGGACTTCCTTCACGGGACACAAAGTCTCATGGGGCTAAAATTAGAATGATTTATAATTCTGAGAATCTTGGAATGTTTTTAGAGACTAATATAATCAGGACAAAAGACATTTTAGGGACTCGTATGGCTGGTCTGCAAGTACATAATGAAGATGAATTTGGAATCCTGAGTGGTTTATGGTGGCAGTGGATCACTCAAAATCTGGGCCCACCTTGACAGTCTCACCAATGAATTTTTGGAAACAGGATAATGCTAACTTACAACAAACAATGATTCTTTGATACTTCTTGAATGGGATTCTCAGGACTCAACGTGACAAAATAAAACATGTTTTTCTGACACATTAGAATTAGCCAACATAATAAATGAAAAATGATGCACACAATTTTACAACTGTTACAAAAAAATTACACACAGACAAGAAATTTGAAAGGTTTCAGTGATTTGTTGAATTTGTCTGTTGGTAAATTATTTTTCTTTTTTTTTTCTTGAAAAACTATGCAACTTCATGGAATTTGCAGGAAATTATTGATGGCATTTATGTCCTATAGACATTCATATTGGTGGGTAACACATCAAGAAAATACATTAATCATGTTTGCTACACATTTATTCCTCAATATCCACAAGATGTTACTGTCCACCAACATAAAAACAAGTAACCTAAGGCATTTGCAAGATTTTATTATGATATTCTTCAGTAACTTTTATATACTGTTTCTTTTCATAATTTGAGATGCAATAATGATTTTTGTTATAAATTTCTTCTTAAATATTCTTACTGATGGATGATGCATTTATTTAAGCATCAGTGGACAAATAAAGTTATCCACGGGTGACTAACAACCTTGAATAAATATCACTTCATTCAGTTGCTATCCATAGTACCTAAGGAATGCTATTACATGCTGGGACCTATTATCCCAATTAATGGACTGTTTTATATTCACTGTGCATTATACTTGAAACACTTTAGAAGCCTGGCCTTCACTTAGCTATGGGCAAAATAGAAATTTATAACAAATAATGAAGAAAAGCCTTTCATTTACTTGCCAAGATATGTAGCGTGTAATTATACTCTAAGCATAACTAGGCAGGGCTCAAAAATGCCCTTTGATTTAAACCACAATAAAAGTATATTTTTTAATCTGTGACAAATATAATTTCGTAATGAACAAGTCATTTTGGGTTATTTCATATGGAGTTTTGTTATCAACTGTGTCAATCTTTCTTTTCTGATAATAATGTATGTAACCAATGATCAAACATGATTGTTATTTATTACATTTCGAGAGATTCTCATTATTCCAGGCAAATGAACTAAAAGATCAACAATAGGAAGAGACCTTTAGCTCATCAGATGAACAAATAAATAGTCTGCTCTGAAGTGTACTTCACCGCCTTGTTGTGTTCCTACTTTGTAAAATGTAAGCCTGAGGCTATGTTTTATGACACTGGAATATGACCACTGAAGTTTAATTCTACTCCCTCTGGTGGTTTCCAAAGCTGTATTACCAACATTATAAAATAAAACACAGTTATAATGCTTCTCCTTATTGTAAGAATCATCGATCGCCTCTGATTGTATATTATAGCAAAGGGGTAGTCTATTACATAAATTTATTGCATTTTATTCCTGATAATTACTGGAAGTTATTGAACAAGGCAGGGAGTTATAGCCAGTAAGTTCCTGCTCTAGCTGAGGAAGCATATCTACAGATATTTAGTGGGTCTAAACAGCAGTAAGCAAGACATCCTGTTTATAGTGCACTAGAAATTTACAATTTACAGTGCATTTGAGGTTATTTTAAGAACCATACTCTGAATTGCACAAATTTAGGCCTGAATTATGAATTGTAGCAAAATGTTATCCAAAGGATAGAATCTTTGTTTTTCTTAAAACCAACCTGATGGCACATAAACTGTCAAAAGTCAAGACTTTTGGACTTCCTATTTTAGTTGCTTAGGACAAATGAGTTTTGTTTGTTTGATATAAATTTTTCATATAATGAACATATAATTTTCAGTCAAATTAATTATTTTTACTTGAAATGATTTTTATAAACCTAAACTCATTTTTAATTTTTTTTTTATTTTAAAAGGAACAAAACAAAATAAAATGGAACAAAACAGTAAGAACAATATTGGATTTCAAACACAATATAGAAGGAAATCTCCCATAGTTGCTATATTGCTTACTTTTATCCTCTAAATAGATGTTCAGACTACCATCTTTAGACTTGCAAAGTCAGTCAAACAGTACAGGTATTAAATTGATTTTTACTTCAGTTGGTATCATCACAGCCTGTGTTCCTCAGAATCAGTTGGTTGCTTACCAGAAATGGGAGGTGCTCTTCTTGTCTCCCAACCTTCACACTGGCTGGCTCATGGGAGAGCGTGATGTGGCTTCTGCTCCACCCAGACCACAGCTACTGCTGGCTCACAGGAGGATGCTTCTTGGCTTCTTGATTCCCCTCCTGGCCTGCATAGATGCTACTAGCTCATGGGAGAGTATGGCTTGATTTCTTAGTTCTCCCTCTGTCCCATGACTGTCACTGACTCCTAACCTAAATGCTTTTTTAATTAAAAAATTCCGGGATAGTCAAACACATAAAAACATTTTAAAAAATCAAGACCACTGTAAGAAAAGAAGAATGGTTAAAATATAATTAATATCTTGGCAAAATTTACAATGTAAAAGGAGAAACTCAAGAAATTAGAACTGGTTAACAGTACATGTCTATCTGTTTACGGATATATAAGTTCTTTTGCTCTGAGTCAGGGATAAGATTATGTTTTTACCACAGTCAAAGAAATATATATGGAAATCAGCTAATACCATTCACTATCATATTATCATAAAATCATATAATTTCAGTGTCCCATGTCTGGTAATGGAGGATTCAGCATTAGTAGACAAGTAACCAGCAGAAAACAACACTGAGAAAATACCTTAAGGCACTAGAGAGCATCAAATGCAGGCAGATACTCTAGAAAGATTTCACTTGAAAGAAAGAAAGAACACTTATTGATTTCCATGTTTTAGGGTTGTTCATTGTAAGCACTTGTAATCAGGGCTCCTTGAGGTACATAAATTTGAGTAGAAAATAAAAATGAAGATGATTTCAAGGAACAAATAAGAGACAGTGGGTAGAAAATAGAAAGAATGAGCAAAGAAGAGCATTCTACAAGTGTCTTTTTACACTCAGTGTGTAAAATTTACCTGTACATTGATCTGGCTCTGAAATTACACACATGTGAGAGGAATTATAAGAATCCCAGATTCTTAAAAGAAGTAGAGTTTTCAATTTCTCACTGTTTCATGGAAGATAGAAGTATGAGTACAGCCAAGTTTAACTGCTTACTATAACAAAAATTGCACCAAAAAAATCAAAGTACAGAATTGTGAATTTCTCAAATGTTTCATATCTCATGAACACAACACAATCCAAAATTACTAAATATTTCAAAAGAAGGAAAACACAACATATATTCACATGAAAAATCATTTGTGATTATATTAAAAGTATCTGGGTGTTGAAACTAGTAAAACAATATTAAAGTAGTTAACATAATTGTGCTGAAAATGCAAAGAAAATTATAGTAGTAATAAATTATATACTGAAGTTTCAACAAAATACCACAAACTATGAAAATGGCTAAAGAGAAAATTTAATCAAAATTTAATACCTGTTAAAAATGTTCAGGTGGAAATTTGAGAGGCTAAAACATATTTCTAAGAAAATAATATTAATAGCTGATCATGGAGGGCCACACTATTCATACCAGCATTCTGGGAGTTTGTAGCAACAAGATCTTAAGAGTTCTCCTAATTTGAACAATTTAAGGCCTCATGGACATTGTCTCAAAATAAAATATGGAAAAAAAAAGTTGGTAATGTACCTCTGTGAAAAGACCCTGGTAACAACTGCCAATACCCTGATAGATAAATAAATAAATAAATAAATAAATAAATGACATTTGCTGGTTATATGTAATTTAAGATGAAAGATAACAAAAAACATATAAAATGACAATGAAGACTGATTCCTAGAAATTATTCAATCTTTAAACAGAGACAAAAACTGTCAAAAATAAATTCACAGTCTTAGTGACCTAAGTGATAATATCACTATGTTAAACTTTCTTCTTATTTAACTATCAGAAGGTGAAACAAGAAGAAAATATGTAATAAAATAAAACATTTAAAGACAAATAACTGTAATTTTTTAATCGGGTTCCATAAAAACCTGATTTAAAGATTCATAAAACTCAATCTAAGGAATTGCAATGAAAATATGATGATTCATTGTGTAATTTGGCCAAATTAAGAAAAATTCCTGAAAGCAAATAAAGGAAAAGTGATAAAATGATAATAGAGAGACTCATCTATTAAAATTGTTACTGACTTCTCAAAAGAAAGGATGAAGACAGACAACATAATATTGACATTTTCAAATACTGAAAAAAAACAAATGCATTGTACATAAATTTCTTCAACTTGAAAGGTTACATGATGGAAGCTAAATGTTTTAAAAATTATAAAAAAAGAGAAATATAAATACATGAGGAAACATAGAAGTTTTTCTTCTTAATTATTTTACAATGCATATGTCTAAGTAAATAAAAAGGATAGTATTTATCATGAGATTTGTAACACACAGGTGTAATATAAATGTCAACAATAATATGAACAATTATTCAAATTTATTAAATTATCATACTTGTAAGATAAACTCAATTAAAAACAAATCTCATTTTTTATTTCATGTTTTACTTATTTATTCATTTATTGATACTAGACATAGAATTCATGACCTTGTGCTTGCCAGGCATATGCTTTCACCATTCAGTTAAATACCTGGCCTTTACTTATTTATTTATTTATTTATTTTTCATATCAGAATCAAACACACGACCTCATGCTTGTGAGGCTAAGCTAAGCCGTGGACCTCAATCTCATTTTTTGTCTTTTTTTGGTACCGTGGATAGAACTCATGACCTTGAGCTTGGCAGACAGGTGCTTCTGTCACTGAGCTAAATTCCCAGCCCTACTCAATCTCATTTTTAATAACTCTGTTTTAAAATGCAATTTTGTTGGCAAACTATCATAAAACATAAAGTACTTTATTTATAAATACACTGAACAAATGATATGCATTACCTATGCACTATAAACAAGAAATTGGTGCTTAGAAAAATTTGAAATTAAACTTCCTTAAAAATGGGAATAAGGACCACGTCCATGGCTTGTAAACACAAATGTGTTTAAGAAGCTAATTGCTATAAGTGAATTTGTATTGCCAGATGTTTGTTAGACTTCGTTAAATCGTTTCAAAAATGTATGTAGCAATGAAAATTACCTGAAATATCCAAGACCGTTTTTGTAAAAGAAAACAAATTTAAACGTTTTATTCCACCTGCTCTCAAGGCTTATTGTAAATCTATAGGAATCAGTACAACATGGTGCTGACTTACAGAAAAAGAAACCAAGGTAGCACAATGGAGTCTATGATAGACCCACATCATATAATCCAATGATTTTTGACAGAATTACTAATGCAAAGTAACAGGGAAATAGAATTTTTGAATAAATGAGATAAGAAAAGCAATATTCCTATAGGGAAAATGATCCATAATTCTTACTTCATATCACCTGGAAAAAATAATTCAAATGATACCTCAGCGCCAAAGTAAGGTACAACTATGAAACATTTAGTAGAAAATTTGGAAGAATATTTTTGTGAGTTAGAGTTCAGAACAAGTTCTTAGACATGTCACAAAAGCCACAGTCATAAGAGAAAATCATGATTTTCATTAAAAATGAAACTTCTTCATCAAAACACACAATTAATTGGATAAGCATGCAAATGCAGACTGAAAGAAAATATTTGCAGAGTACAAGCAAATAAATAAGTTGTATCCAGAATACTTAAAGCATATCTGTATCTCAAAAATTAAAGCAAAATTGTTCCTAAAAGGCACTAGACTGGGCCAGGTATATAGCTCAGTGCCACAATACCTACCTGGCAAACGCAAGATCATGAGCTCCATCCCTGGTATCAAAAAAACAAAGCAACAGCAACAAAAAGGCACAACATTTAAAGAGACATTTCACCAAAGAAAATCTGCAAAACCATATAAGCCTATGAAAACTGTTCTGAATCATTTGTTGTCTAGAAGATGCAAATTAATACCATTAGAGTATACCGCTATATAGAATTAATAAACTAATGACACCTAATGATAAAACTACTTTGAAAAGCATCTGTTCCTTATGAAAATAAACATACATGCATTATGATCTGACAATTTAATTTCTAGGTATTTAACCAAGATAAATGAAAATACATAATCACAAAAAGCCATAGAATGCTCAAAAAGCTTTATTTGTAACTGCAATCTGGAACAAACTAAGTTTTCATTACAAGAAAATTTGATAGACACACTGAGATGCATTCATACAATGTAATTCTCTCAGTAGTAAGAGAACGAACTCATAAATTCAACGTAGACTAATTTCAATAATACTAATTTGAATGAAGAAAGTCTAACACAAAAGAATATAAAATCTGTATTAATTTTATATATTAATTTTATATGAAGTTCTAGGGTAGGCCAAACCAATCAGAATAAAGTCTGTAAACTCATCGTTAATCTGTGACACCTAAAAATTGAGTTGTAAGAGTCATAAAGGTAATTTTTGTAGAATTTTGTAGACGTAGAAAGATGTTCTACGTCTTCCTAGAGGTTTGGGTTATGTAAGGATATGAATTTGTCAAAAAAAGAAAAGATTTACAAAGGATCTCCGTATTTTCCTGTGTGCTAATTTTCTCTATAAAGAAATAGACAGATAAATAGATAGATCTATGTATCTAATACATTCTGAATGACAGTAAATGATATGCTGAAATGTTTATGAAGTTCACTGATGCCAATTTTTGTTCAAATGCATCAAAGATAAGGTATTCTGATATAACAATAGAGAGTGGATCAGTATATAAATATGTGATAAAACAAAAATGCCAAAAGCTTTATTATAAAATTTAGGTAACAGGTATATGGCTACTTGTTGCATAATTATATTTTCATGTATGCATCAAATGTTTTCACATGCAATTTTAGAAATACATATATATAGTTGTTGAGACCAGGTTCTTTTGATTATTATTAATTATTAATAAACTATTACTAAACTTTGTGACTTAAAATTGCAGTCATTTTATCTTACCTTTTGACGTTTAGAATCAAGGAATTATAGAGAACATTTGCGTTGATAGTTTTTCTGTTTCATATGCTGTTGTTTACTATCACTCTGTAGTAATCTGGAGGACACAAGACAATTTCAGACACAAGCCTAGTCCCTTGGTAGAACCAGTTTGAAGACTAGGCAAATCTGAGATGCCCTCCTTGTTCAAGTTATCTCCATCCATGTAATTTTCCCTCTTATATGACAGAACAGGGTTTTTAGAGTGCATGGTGAAAGCTCTTAAAGATTAGGTCGCTATATTCTGTCCAAAATGTAGTAGAACAGAACTCACCCCTATGAACCACAGACAAAATCCAGCCCCACACATTTGCTCTCAGCCCAGTCTGCACCTGTAGATTCCACATTCTGGACATAACCACCCACAAACTCCAAGTTCCAGTGTTTTCTTTCCCTTGTATATAGGGCAACAGAGACATCAATCTAAGCACAAAACTGATCATGAATGAGGCCAATGACATGAGAAAAAAGGTAAGCCCTGTAGAGTTGGCAGCTCCAGGGTGAAATAACAGACTGAGTCAGCAGCACTAACACCAGGAAAATCCCACAGCTATTGGGAACTACAAAAAAAGTGTGGGATTTTACTTTATAGTGCAGGGCAAACCAAACTGTCAGAGGGAGTTTAAAGAGGATCAATTTGGGGAACAGGTTAATTGTTTAACATAGAGCCTGTCTTAGTTACTTTTCACTTGATGTCAAGACAAAATACTTGACACCCAAAATTAGGGCAGAGAGGAGTTATTTCTTACAAATTTTGGAGGTTTCAGTCCATACACAGCTGACTCCAAGGAAGGGTGGAATGGCTGGGCTGTCATTCATGGCCACCACAAAAGATAAAGAAAGAACTGTGCAAAAAAGAAAACACATGCCTTCTTCCTGCCCTTACCCTATATGTAGGCTCTGCCGCTGTGTTGGTGTAGCACTGACACCACCAATCTTATTGCTAGAAAATGAAAGAATATTAAATGCTTTATTCATCTGCATGCATGCTTGCATGAGGCTTGGGGGGGATAATACAAACACAAACCATAACACCTACTACAGAGCAACTCTACTTTAAGGTTTTCAGTGTTACCCTTCCATGGTGAGTGGGTGAGAGACAACCATGGAGAGAGTGTGGGCTAGAAATAGACTACCTGAGAAATTTAATCACAGGCATAGAAGGACATCTTCTGTGTTGAAAAACTAGGCCTGGTAAGTGTGACTTTCAGTGGAAACTGGACGGGAAAGCGCTGGAATTAAATCCAGCTGTCCATTTGAACACCTGGGCCACTGCAAAAACCTACCATAGACCATTAGTGGTCTGATCATTTTCCACATTCACCAATATGAGCAGGGACACATGATGGTTGGACGGTGTCCAAAATATAGAACTTATGATTGGAAGAACAAGTGGAGCAGAGGAACAACTGACAGGACACAGACCCTTAAGTTAGGTGGAAAAAAATGTGACTTGCTGGATTCCAAGACAACAAAGTCTGGAAAGACACAATTCATTAAAAAATATAGAGTTTTATTCAACTTTTCTTTTTATTTTAGGGATTTTATTTTAATTTTTAATTTTTTTTTCTTTTTTCCATTGCTTAACTTCACTTTTCCTTCTTACTTTTCTTTGTAAGTTTTATTTTGCTCTTTTTACCTTTTTCTCCTATTTCCAGTTTGTTCTTTTTGATTTCTTTCTTCTCTTATGAGTAATTTCCTTTTGCTACTAAATAAGATATTTTTTCTTTTTTTAAATTTTATTTGAAAGAGAATAAAACAAAAGAGGACAGAACAAAGCAGATTAGAACAGAACAATGTAAGCAACAGAGCACTTCACAACAAGACAATCAGATATTAACAGTAGGTACCATAATCTCTCTTTCTTTGAAATAGTTGAGCATAGCTCACACACAACAATATCAAACATAATGAAATAGTATAAAACCATTCAAGAGAATAAAAGCATTACAGGCTATTCTGAACCAAATAACAGAAAATGAACAATGGCTACTAAAATATCTCATTTTCCATAAAAATTTATTTATACTATCACACATTAAAATCCAATAAGACACAACATGATAGAACCAATGATAATAGAAGAACAAAAACAAGGTAGGACTTCAAAGCAAGATCATATTAAATCAGCAATGGCTGCCATAATGTCTTATTTTCTTCAAAATAGCTGTTCATACCATCACACATAATAAAATCAAAACAGAATAAAACCATTTCAACCAATGAATGAAAACATTATAAGGCTTCAAAGCAATGTAATGGGGAATCCTGATTACCATAAAATTTTGTATACACTTGCCATTTCTTACACTAGGGAAATTATATAGTATTTATACATGTGAGTTTGATTTATTTCGCTTATGAGTATGGTCTCAAGTTGCATCCATTTATTTATAAATGTCTCAATGTGATCATTCTTTATAGCTGAGTAGTACTTCATTGTATAAAAATACCACAACTTTTTTATGCATTCCTCAGTTGATGGGCACTTAGGGTGTTTCCAAGATCTGGCTATTACAAATTGTGCAGATATAAACATGGGTGCACATATATCACTATGGTATGATGTTTTCAGTTCTTCTGGGAATATGCCTAGAAATGGAATAGCTGGATCAAATGGAAATTCCAACCCCAGGTTTTTGAGGAATCTCCAGACTGACCTCCACAGTGGTTGCACCAGTCTACACTCCCACCAACAGTGAAGAAGAGTTCCTTTTTCACCACAGCCTCTCCAGCATTTGTTGTTGGTAGATTTTTCTATCCTGGCCATTCTTTCTGTGGTAAGATGGAATCTCAGTATGGTTTTAATTTGCATTTCTCTCCTGACTAATGATG
>PVJX010050582.1:0-10629 GCA_004027295.1 Dolichotis patagonum | reverse complement strand
GGGTGGTAGATATGAACTCAACCACTGGGAGTGCTGGTCTCAAGCTCTCCCCTGGCCAGACCAACCATGCTGAGAGTTCCTCTGTGTGGTCTCCCCCTCCTGAACTGAAAGAAGGCTGCTGGGCATTGTGGAATGAGGCCCTGGATCCTCCCAGGCCCAGTCCAGTGTCACAGGAAGTTTGCTAGAAACTCAATTGTTGGGAGCGCAGGTCTCCAACTCTCCCCAAGCCAGACTGGTGACATGGGGACTCACCTTTTGTGGTTCCAACTTCCCTGCAGGCTCTTGGCTCCCTAAATTGAAAGGCAGAGGTTTGCGTGGTGAACTTGGGCTGGAGGAACCTGTCCTGGGTGTTGGTTATGAACTCAACTGCTGGGAGTGCTGGTCTTCAGCTCTCCCCAGGCCAGCCCAACCATGCCAAGAGTGCCCCTGCACAGTCTCCACCTCCTGAACTGAAAGAAGGCCACTGGGCATGGTGGACTGAGGCCCTGGAACCTCCTGGGCCCAGTCCAGGGTCCCCCGTAGTTCACTAGAAACTCATTTGCTGGGAGCGCAGGTCTCCAACTCTCCCGAAGGCACCAGGACTCACCTAGCACAGTCCCACCTCCCCTGCAGGCTCTTGGATCCCTAAATTGAAAGGTGGAAGCTGGGTGTTGTTAACTGGGGCCTGAGGAATCTGGAGGGTGGACTCCCCTGTCCTAGGGGGGTGGGTATGTACTCAACAGTGGGAGTGCTGGTCTTAAGCTCTCCTCAGGCCAGCTTAACTGGGCCAAGAGTCCCCCTGTGCAGTGTCTGTCTCCTGAACTGAAAGAAGGCCACAGGGTGTGGTGAACCCAGGCTGTGGAACCTCCTGGGCCCAGCCCAGTGTTCCCGGAAGCTCACTAGAAACTCAATCACCAGGGATGCAGGTCTCCAATTCTACCTGAGCCAGCCTGTGGGCACAGGCACTCACCTCATGTTGTCCCAACTCCCCTGCAGGCTCTTGGCTCCCTAAGCTGAAAGCCAATCTACAACTCTTGTATCCCAGTCTTGGGATTTAAATACCCTTTGGCCTCTTTCTTTTTTCTGCACCATCCATATAGTGCTGGGTCCGGGGATGTATTAATAAATTTTTAACAACTCTTATGTTTATACATCATTGTGAATTACTCTGTGTTTGATGGTACAGTATTAAAGACATCAATTAAAGTGACACATATTTATATTACCATAGCTCATAATAGATAAAATAAAGAAGTTACCTATTGATAATCATGCAGGAGAAATGAAGACTGAAATTGTGGTGTACCTCCAGAAAAGAGGTAAATTTGAATTCTTTTAAGGAGAATGGCTGGATCTTGAAATAATAAGTGTAAATTAATTTAGACAAACAAAGTTTAATATCACACAATCTGTCTAAAATAAAAAGACACACATAAGAAACAATTCAAAGAACAAAGTAAGCTGGTTAATGAACTGAAAACTAAATTCTGTGGAAAGATGAAGAAATTTGAGACAGAGGTAATAACAAGTAATGCAAAATTGACTGAGATGTGACACAATCAGAAAATCTTAAATAGTTCATAGTTTATTTTATGTAAGCAAAAAAGAACACAAATATGGCAAATGGCACAAAAGGCATCATATCTTATATGGAGAACACAGCTGCCCATGGCACTCAACATTTCACATGGTCACAAAGCAATAATCATTAATATAAAAAGCATGATATGAGTACATAGACAAAAATTAAATCTGATGAAGAGTTAAAAACACAGCAGAGCACTGTCACATGAACTATCATATCCTCTTGAATGCGTCTTTGTTACCAGTCTTGCCCAGCACACTCACATTGGCTGTGGACACTACCTGCTCTGAGAGTCCAATCAAAACACTGTATATATAGCAGGAAGAAATGCAAATAAGGGCCATCATGCTCATGAAAACCAGTCCAGCACTGACCCTGCAGTTCTGAATAGCAGTTGATCACTGAATGCCGAAAAATCAGTATTCAGGACTGAGTACTGATGATCACTATGGATTTGGAGCTGAGTTGGGTTTTCTTCTTTGAGCTTCTGAAAGGTAAATTATGGAGAACAAGGGATAAGGCAAGGGGAAGTGGACATGACTGGGATAAACAGTGGACATATGTGACAGTTTTCTAAGCAGGGTGTCCTTGTATTTTATGATGTCCAGGCTTAGAAGCAGCTAGTGAAGTCAGAGTAGGCATTGAGCAACATGGGGGTTTCCTGAAACACTCCCATGCAGCTTTGGGATTCACATTCAGCAGCTATGGCCTGCACTGTTTCCGCTAGTCTCCAGTGAAGGGGGTAGAGTGGATCACATACACCAGTAATGATAGTAGTTATATAAGCTACACAGACTCCTCGAGGGGCAGATTCACAATCCCCCGAGAGAATGGCAAGAATTCACTGTACCTGCAAATGAGCGGCCTAAGACCCAAGGACACAGATCTGTATCAAAGTGCAGCAGACACACAGAGAGGGGACATCAATGTGAGCCCATACAAAAACTTTCCCAACTCAGAACCAGAAGGCAGCGCTCTTTCCACTGGGGAAAATAACAAGTCACTTGGTGCAAATGCAGGAATGGAAGCTGGAATGTGAGTGTTTTCATTTGGCCTCTAGGATTTTCTTTCTCTTTTAACATCTTGTGACCTGAGGAGACCCTGAGATACATAGCGATCAGATGAATTTTGATGTCAAGTAAATAATTTTGCTTAAAATTAATTGCATAAATACATACATATGTACTTACTGTATTCATCTTCTATTTGGGAATTTCACTTAATGAGTATCCATTGGCATCACAAAGAAAATTAAAAATCTTGTGAAATGAGATTTCTTTTAAATGTCAAATTAACCAGGTGTGGTGGTTCATTCCTGTAATCCCAGCACTTGTGAGGCTGAGGCAGGAGAATCACTTGCAAATGTGAGACCATCCTGGGCTACAAAGTGAGCCCAAAGCCAGCCTGAACTGCATAGTGAGACCATGTCTCTAATAGACAAAAAAGTGCAATGAACATCATCTAAAAAAGAATTTGCTACTTTTATTCTGATAATGAGATGTTGTCAAATGACGAAATAAAGGTTTCAGAGTAGGAAACTGAAACCATGACATACTTATATACATATAAGATCTGAGGAAACACAGCCCAGTGGTCACCTTGGCAATGTAAGAATGCCTGATTCCCAAGCTCAGCCCCAGCCCCATTAAGAGTCAGTGAGGAGGGGAAAGGGGAGAGCTCGTGGAACTAAACACAGAGCCCATGGGTTTCATTGAACTATTTCTGTCCAAGGGCACAGGCAGGTCTTGGGCCTGCACTTTCCTCTTGGACCTTAGAAGTTAGAAATTCATAAAATACAACATGGTACAGTGTAAACACTACCTCCCACCTCTTTATCCCTCCCTCTCTATCCATACTCATTTATATCAGATAAATAATGGAGAATAAGTAACAGATACTCCAGATTCATATATTCAGGTTTCCCTCCCTAAGCCGATTTTCATAGTTCTGACCATATATATTTAGTTGATTTTATAACGGTCTCTTTTCTCTGTTGAATTTGCATTTGCTACTGGTATATACCTTAATTTAAAAAAATCAAATGTACTCCCATAATTAGTGTAATTGTTATGATCTTCATCAGAAGACATTTGTGAGCTATATGAACTGCAAATATGTACACATAAAATTAAATCTTCTTAAAGGTGCATCAAGAGGAGTTTCTGGTAACCAGCCCAGATGAAGCACAGGTAGGACACAATCTGTCTTCCAAATCCAGAGAGCAACATAATTCAAATCCCCACAAAATGGACTTTTATTCAGCTCTTAGGTATAAAGCTGGACAAGTTGAGCTGCAAAAATCCTAAGCAATGCTAATGAACATATGGTATATGTGGTATTTATTTTTCTGATTTTAGTGCATAAATACTTTTCCTAAACTAAACTTCAATATTAAGGTTTAATGGTAGTACTGACAGTCAGATATGAAGACATATTTTAGGTTGCATTTTCAGCACTCCTTTATAAAATGGTATCCATGCTTGCTCCAGAGCAAGTGTTTGGACTTTAAATGAGTCCTTTAGCTCACACCTGGACCTGACTCCCAGGGCACCAATTTAAAAATGTGGGGCCTACAGCAGTGATAGGTTTAGGAAGACATGAACATGTTAAAAGGGTTTGTCCATTGATGAAGCCTCAGTTGAATGACCTATTAAGAGAGAGGAGACTCATTTGTGGAAGTAGGTCACAGGGGCATGTCCTTGCAGCTAGTGACATATTGAGAAGCACAGTTACCACTCCCTCTTGGTGGAAACCCAAGATGTTAAACCTAAATGGAAGACACTGAGACAGCTGTTGAAGAGCAAGGCACCATCATACAGCACAGCCATGTGACCCACAGGCCCTAGGTTACTATGAGACACAAAAATGGAGGAGGAAGAGTGAGAGAAGCCCATCTGTGGGTTCTGAGGGCAGTACCATATTAGCTAGATCTTTAGGGGTGCTGCTGAGCAGAATGGTGACTGCAGCTAACAGTACTGTACTATTTATTACAAAAATATAAATCACATGATATCCCAAAGTATGTATAATTTTGATATGTTTAAATATTATTTCAAGCAGAATCAAAACAAAATTAAGGACAAATACTACTTAAAAGAAAAAACTTAACATGAGAATTTTTACAGCTATTTCAATCATAACTGTTCCATATGGAAAATAATGTCACTCTATATGTGAATGGATAAACAAACAGTAAAGTGGAGTTCTTTAAAATTATGTTGTTAAACACAGTGCCATTTTTCTGTCTGGATTTACAAACCATTCCCACTAGAATTTTTTCAAGTTTCTGACCTCATTCATGTTGCCACACAGGCATAACTTCCTCTTTGTACCTTCTCTCCAATTGCATTCTGTTACTAACTTAGGAATGGATATGGTTCTTTGCTACCTCAGTATCAACACATACAAGGAATGGTCCAGTTCACTGCTACCTGCAGGTTTTCTCATGAGCCAATTTTAAAATTCTGTAATTCTCCAGAATAGCTGTGGTGACTTCCTCCTTAAATCCTCACAGTGGCAAATTGTCCATATTTAGAGTGAGTCACAAAGCACACCAAGAGGATCTGCATACTGTTCAGATTTTAGCTGTGCAGATATCATAAAAGAAGATGGCATTTTTACTTGATACCAACAATGTAGATATTGAAATAGTTTTTATTTCCTCTGCTGGTCAGTTTGACAGAGATCCATTTTTCTCTATTGCACCTCCCTGGGCTCCCCATTTTGGAATCTCTCTAGTGCATCAGGGAGATGAAGGAGTCCCACTTTCAAGTGGGAAACTCCTTTCAAATCTGTGTAATGATAAGAAACCCTGACTCTAAATGTAGTATCACACAGCCCTCTGCCTTCTCACTAGCTGTAATCCACTAAACATTTCAGATAAGACTTGTCTATGGCCAACTTCCTGCTAAGGGTCTGGTGTGAATGAGGTAATTTTCTTGTCTCAGGGCAGGCACATTAGTCCTTCCTGTAGATGGAGACACTCAAGAGGAAATCCTTAGGAATTTTCCAAAGATCTGTATCAGATTAAAATAAAGCATAAGGGTCACTCTGTTTCCAGTTATCTATGTCAAGCCAGAGTCTGAAAAGCCACTAATAATGTTATCATGGGCAAGATGAGTTACCATGCTTCTGGGCTGGCTTGTGGATAGCTTCAAATCATTGTTCCCAGCAGTTAGCAGCTCGCACAGCTTCCGAAAACCCTGGAGGGGGCATGAGAAATTCCATTGGCCTGACAGGACCATGGTCACTGACCTTCTTTCAATCCACAGAGCTGAGGTCATGTAAATACCAGGAGCCAAGGGCATATGAGATGATTTCCAACACACCTAGGGGCAGCTTTGGAACACTGATCAAAACCCAGAAATACAGGAAAATGACAAGATGAAAGACCAAAATGCAATCTCAAACTTACTGTCCAACCCAGCAGAACCTAGGAGTCATGTAAATAGGAGAAAATAGAAGTCATTCACCTGAAATGTCTTAAATGATATAAACAGAAATAAAGAAACAACTCCAGGGAGCTATAAAAGAACTCAAATCAGAGACAAACTCCCATGTAAAAAATGAAATGATAAAGGTAATTAAACAACCAATGAACACATCTGAAGAAGACACAGTTAAAAAAAATTAGAGGAACAATGCAAAAAGATGGAAATCCTATATAAACAATATAAGAGACAAACAGACTGCATGAAGCAGATTCAAAGAGATATACAGGAAATCAAAACTACATTGAAAGTTAGCAAAACTGTCTCAATGAAAGTGAAGATAGAATTTCAGACATTAAAGACAAGATTGCAGCTAGTGTCCAGGAAAGGAATGATCTTTTAAAAATAACAAGAAATCAGGAAATAAGAATTGAGGAGTTGCAAGATGATGCAAATAAAAATAAAATAAGATTGATAGGGATAAATGAAAAATAAGTTGACAACATAAATGATATCAAGAGGCTATTTATGGAAGTAATGGCTGATAATTTCCAAAACATGAGAATGGAAACTGACATATGGATTACGGAAGCTTATAGAAACCCAAATAGCCATAAAAATTAAAACTACACCCAGACATATAATAATCACCATCCCAGAAATACAACAAAAGAACAGAATATTAAAAGCTGATAGAGAGAAGACAGATCACCTATAAAGGAAAACCTATCAGAGTCACAGCAGGCTTCTCAACACAAACAATAAAGTTAAGAAGAGCCTGGAGTGATATATTTCAAATCCTAAAGGACAACAACTTCCAACTCAGAATGATGTGCCCTGCAAAACTGTTCTTCAAAGTGGATGGAGAAATAAGATACTTCTATGGCAAAGAACAGCTGAAGAACTTCATGATCACCAAAACAACCCTACAAAGAATACTTAAAGACATTCTAGATAGACATATGAAACAACAATTAAGCAAGGCAGACAATTAAACAGAGTGGAAAGGTAAAGAATCAACGACAGAAAGATAACATATGAAAAATAAACCTATATATATATATATATATATATATATATATATATATATATATATATAAACACTTATAACCATTAATGTAATTTGTCTCAATTTACCAATTAAAAGAACCAGACTGGCAGAATGGATCAAGAACCAACATCCAATCATATGTTGTCTACAAGAAACCCATCTCACCCAAAAAATACCTTATAGACTGAAAGTCAAAGAACAGAAAACAATACTTCATGCAACAGGAACCCAAAAAAAGCAGGGGTAGCTATTCTGTTTTCAGACAATCTGAACGTCAAACCAAGAATAATCTGAAGAGATAAAGAAAGTCACTACATACTAGTTAGGGGAAAAGTTCAAGAGGAAGAGATAAGGATCTTAAACATATATGCATCAACTTCCAGAGCACCCAGCTATCAAAACAAGTATTAATGGAAATGAAAAATCAAATAAACAAACACAGTTATAACAGGATATCTTAACATGCCCTTGCCACAAAGGAACAGATCAATCAGATAAAAAAAATCAAAGAAATAACAGAAGGAAATTATACCTATGAACAAATGGACTTGATAGATGCATACGGAATGTTCCATCCAATAACACCAGAATATACATTTTTCTTAGCAGTACATGGTACATTCTCTAAAACAGACCATATACTAGCCAATAGAACATACTTAAGGAAATGCAAAGGAAATGAAATTATCCCATGCATGTTATTGAATTATAGTACAATTAAACTAGAAATTAATGATAAAAGAAACCACAAACATGCCACAAATACATCTAACTTGAATAGTGCACTTTTGAGCAATCAGTTGTCACACAGGAAATTAAAGAAAAAATTACACAATATCCACAAGTAAATGAAAAAACTAATACAACTTACCAGAATCTGTGGGATGCAAAGAAAACAGTCCTCAGAGAAAAATTTATTGCAATGAATTCCCACATCATGAAAACAGAACAAACACAAATAAATAACCTGATGTCATATGACAAACATCTAGAAAAAGAAGAACAAGTCAAGCCCATAGCAAAGAGAAAGGAGGAAATTATAAATATCAGAGCAGAAATTAATGCAACAAAGACTAAGAAAATATTACAAAGAATCAATGAATCAAAGAGTTGGCTTTTTGAATAAATAAAACTGATAATTTTCTCTCACCAATCTTACTAAAAAAGATAAGAAAAATCTCAAATTCATGTAATAAGGAATGAAAAGGGTGAAATCATTACAGACTCTGTGTAAATACAGAAGATCTTCAATACCTATTTTGAAAACATATGCTTTCATAATTTTGATAACACAAATCAAATGGACAGATGACTAGAAACATATTTAATACCAAAGTTGGGTCAGGAATGTGTAAAACTCCTGAATAACTGAATTTCCATTAATGAAATTGAAAATGTAATTAAGTCCTTATCAACCAAGAAGAGCCCAAGCCCAGATGGAATCACCACCAATTTCGACAAGAAATTCAAAGAAGACTTAATGGCAAAATCCCTCAACTCTTCAATGAAATTGAAAGAGAAACAATTTTTCTAAGTCATTCCTGGAAGCAAATATTACTCTAGTACCAAAACCTGAGAAACACCCAACTAAAAAAGAGAAGTAAAGGCCCATTTCCCTAATGAACATAGGTGCAAAAATTCTCAGTAAAATATTAGTGGACAGGATGCAGCAAATCATCAAGAAGATTATACACCACGACCAAGTAAGATTCATCCAAAGAATGCAGGAATGTTTCAACATTCCTAAACCGATAAATGTAATCCACCATATGAATACATTCAAAAATAAGAATCAAATGATCATTTCTATAGATGCAGAAAAAGCTTGTGTTAAGGTCCAAAATTCATTCATAATAAGAACTTTACAGAGAATTAGAACAGATTGTCTTTATGTCAATATGATAAAGGTCATCTATGACAAACCAACCACCCGAATCATATTAAATGGCCAAAAACTGAAAGTGTTTCCCTTAAAATCAGGCACAAGACAAGGATGTCCCTTAACTCTGCACCTATTCAACATGGTACTGGAAATACTAGCCAGAGCAATTAGACAAGAGAGAGAAACAGAAGGAGAAAAGACAGGAAAAAAAGGAAGTTAAATTATCATTATTTGCAGATGACATGATACTCTACACAGAACACCCCCAACAACTCCATTGAAAGACTCCTAAATATAATGAATACATTCAAACATGTAGCTGGATACAAAGTCAATAGTAAAATTCAATAGCATTCGTATACACTTACAGCAATATCACTGAGAGAGAAATAAGGCAAGACACAACCTTCAAAATGGCATCCAAAAAAAAATGAAATACTTACGAATTAATCTCATGAAAGAAGTAAAAAATCTATTCAGGGCAAATTATAATACCCTGAAATAGAAATAGAGGAGGACCTCAGAAAATGGAAACACATCCCTTGTTCATGGATAGGAAGAGTAAATATTGTGAAAAGGCCACTTTCCCAAAATTTTTATACACATTCAATGCAATCCCAATCAAAATACTATTAGCATAGATCTAGAGAAATCGCTCCTAAAATTCATCTGGAATCAGAAAAGCCCTAGAATAGCAAAGGCAATTCTAAGCAGCAAAGGCAAGGTAGGAGACATCACAATCTCTGACTTGAAACTATAATAGAAAGGTATTGTCATAAAATCAACATGGTACTGGAATGAAAACAGATCTGAAGACCAATGGAATAGATTAGAAGATACAACTGCAAGTACAAACACACTCACCCACCTCATCTTTTTTTTAACCACCTTATCTTTGGTAAAAGGGCAAACACATTCACTGGAAGAACTAGTCTCTTTAACAAATGGTGCTGGAAATATTGGCTCTCCATATGCCAAAAACTAAAACCAGACCCATGCCTATCACCATGTACTAAACTTAAGTCTAAATGGATCAAAGATCTGAATATTGAAGCAGAAACACTAAATTTTTTGGAAGACAAAGTAGGTAAATATCTTGAATACATAGGTAGGTAGAGAGTTCATGAACAAGAATCAAATCACATGGGAAATACTTCCCAGAATCAATAACTAGCACCAAATCTTATTAAAGAGTTTCTGCATGTCAAAAGAGATTTCCAGCAGAGTTTAAAGAAAACCCACAAATTGGGAAAAATCTTAATGGACTGTCCCTCAGATAAAGGACTTCTGTCTAGAACTTATAAATAATTAAAAAAATAAAACTCTCGAGATTCAAAGAACCAATTGAAAAATGGGCATCTGAAATGAATACACAGTTCTCAGATGAAGAAATATGAATGGAAATAAATACATGAAAAAATGTTCATCATCATTAGTCATGAGAGAAATGTAAATTAAAACCACACTGAGATTCCATCTCACCCCAGGAAGAATGGTCAGGATAAAAAACTACCATTTACAAATGCTGGAGAGGCCATGGGGAAAAAGGGACTTTTCTGCAATGTTGGTGGGAGTGTAGACTGGTACAACCATTGTGCAGGTCACTCTAGAAATGTCTCAAAAAGCTGGGATTGGAAGTCCCATTTGACCCAGCTATTCCACTTCTAGGCATATGCCCAGAAGAACTGAAAATATCATACCA
>PVJX010050581.1:0-10630 GCA_004027295.1 Dolichotis patagonum | reverse complement strand
AAGATATTTCTTTATGTCAGCTGATGCTGTTTTCAATACTGCATGTTTTCTGCCCTTGATCTCTTCTGTGTTTACCTCTCCTGGACCCATATTGTTTGGGTTGGCAGTTGGAGACTTTTTTTTGTTTCTTTCTCTTGTCATGTTTCTGGTTTCTTCCAGACAAGTGTATAGTGGAGGTCCCAGACCCTTTCTGTATTGATTATGATTGCTCTGAGGCATGCTGGCTAGGGATTCTGTTCTCTCCAGTTTGCTGTTGATCACTGAGGTAAAAGCAGGCTGGCCCCTCCCCTCCGAGCCAGTCACTCACTGGGGGTCTTCACTATGTTAGTGTGTGCCACGTGGATGGAACTGGTTCAGGACAGCTTCAGGGTCAACTTTGTCTCTGGCTATTGGGTCCTGCCCCTGTGCGGGACCCAGTCCAACCATTCCCACCAATTTGCTATGCATCAGGAGTGGCCAACTGAAGCCACTATAGTTCTGAGTTCAGGTCCATCCTGCCTGATTCCAATATGTTGCCCAGCCAGTCACCTCTTCCTGTGGGAGGACCCAATTCTGAGCACTCACTGTGGGCCAGTGCAGGTCTCCATGCTGGCTCTCTTCTCCATTGTGACATGTCCTCCTGCTGAGTTCCTCGGGCTTGCCAACCCCCAACTTCAGTGAGACTGCGAGTTGTCAGACTCCTAGCACAATATGGGACTGGCTCTGGTGAGAGTGTGCCTGGCTTCAGCCTCCCACCCACGTTTTTTCTTTTGTTTTTTCTTTTACCTTAGTTTCTTTCTGGGTCATGAGAATCCCTTTCCTTTTGTCTGGTCTTCTCCATGGTGTTAAATTCTAGCATCTGAGCTGTTTCTCTCAGAGAGGCTCTTTGCCTTGCTACTTGTTGATCCACCATCTTCCCAGCCTCTCCAGGGCCACTCTTGACAGATATCCTCCCTCAGTGGCTCCCGATCTGCCCTGCTTATGGCTCTCTTGCACCCCCTTAAAGCCAAGGGGATACTTCCTTCTCTCCTGACTGCCCACAAGCAAGCACTATCATTCAAGATAAAATGTATGTCTATCTTTTAAGAATATGTTTATTTATAGTTATACAAGTAATATGTTTTCTCACAGAAAATGGAAACATACGGAAAAGAACTAAAAACATCATCCTCACTTCAAAGATTCAGAAATAACAGATGGCATCAACGTTTAGGTATACTCTTTCCGGTCTTTTTTTCCAAGTATTTTTTCTGTATTTATGTGTGTATTTACACAAATATTCCTAGAAAACAAGCAATCATATATTTAAGTCATGTAACCTGTTCTACATAAGCCAAGGTAAAAAACTAGTCTAATATTAATATTCATAATGTATATTTTCTGTTTCCTACAATAATATAGTTATTTATGTTTATTAGTACATGTTTACAGTATGTGATATTTACATTTCTTGTATGGAGTTGCTGCCTGTACATAACACATTTTAATTCCATTTTCAACCCTTTCTCCTCCTCTTGCCTCTCTTGATCCCTTTGCCCTCTGAGAAAGATCTATCTTCCTAGTTCCTATTATCTTTAATTTTGCTCTTTATTTGTATTCTAGGTTTTACATATAAGACAAGCCATGTGACGTTTAAGCTTCTGTCTCTGATTTATTCATTAAACATCATAGTCTCAAAAGGCATCATTTTCCTGTAAATGGTTCAAGTTTGTCTTTGTGTATAAATACCAGAATTTAAAAATCCATCCATCCGTTTATGGACATATAGGCTGTCCCCAAGACCTAGCTATTATGAATTGTGCTGATTTAAGCATGAATGTTCATGGTCACACTTTGAATTTTATTGGACTTTGCCTCTATCTAGTATTATAGGACTCCTTGCAAATACCTCTCCAACTATTTCTAGGAGATTGCAAGGGGTTTTGCTAATAACTCAAGAAGTACATCTCAATTTCTACATTTTCAGGACAATGGCCTTATGGTGACATGCCCTCCAGAGGCCTCCATGAGCAGGCCTACCAGGGCTCACCACTAACCATTATCCCCTGTGCAGTGATGAGTCTTGCAGCCTGGGTCTCCTGTCTTCTTGGTGCCCTGGGGCCTCCCTCTTGGGACAGAAGCACAGCCGTACCCTCTGGAACCAAAGCCAGATGGAGAATCTCATCCAACTGGGCTTATCCATTGGAGTGTGGAAGTCCAGTGGTGCTGTGGTTCTCATGCAGCATGGCTTTGTAGAGCTCTCTACTTTTTTTTAAAAAAAATTTCATGTAAAGAGAAGAAAGAAAAAAAAACCAAAACAAACAGAATAAAGGGTAGCAACAATACAGAATTCCAAGGAAAAAAGGAAAAGAACAACAACAAAAAAACCTAAGAGATTATTACTTGACAAATTACATACTGACTTCTTGGAAAGTTGTTCAAATTATAAAGTTAAAACATGTGAAGTAGACATTCAAACAGTGAGTCTGTTAACAGTTCTGTTCCATGATCTGACAAAAAAAAAACCAGCAATATGGTCATCCATCTTACCCACTCAAATATACATTCAATTATATCAAAAGGGTAAAATTAAACACAACAAAACAGAACAAAGTAGATCACAAGAAAGCAATGTAAGGCACATAAATTCCAAAACTAGACAATAGGAGATATTCATTCTCTATCGTATTGACTCTTGTTTTCTTCCTAATAGTTTTCCATATTGTCACATACAGGGAATTCACATGAAACAACATACTATGGAATTGATCTGAGCAGGATGAGGAGGGCATTTCAGGTCTTCAAGACCAGACAATAGGGAAGCCAAGGATGGCTGTCATAGTGTCTCTCATTCTCCTAAAAACAGCTGTCCATACCTTCATGTGTGTTGAACTTAAACAAAACAAAACAAGCTAAAATCACTTTGAACAAAGAATGATAATTTTGCTGGATTACACATCATGACATTATGGAATCAGCACTGGGTACAGTAGTGTCTCTTTTTCTTCAAAATAGTTGTTCATTTCAACATGTATTATATAGTTGGTTCTTGTAAACTGTTTATAAGCTCTACACATGCATGAGTCTCTAAATGTATATCTATCCTTTCTGTATTAGAGGTAAAAACAAAACAAAGCAAGATAAAACAAAACAATTCCTAGAAAAGCATGAAGCAAAAAAGTCAGTCATATATAACTGCAATACAAGGTGATCTATAATGGTTACCATGATGTCTCAGCAGTATATAACAACATTAATAAAAACAAAGCATTGGAGACATTATAAGACTTCAAAAGCAAGTAATAATCAAACCAGAGTGGGTATCTTAATGAATCTTGTCATCTTCAGTGTAGTTGCCTATACTCTTAGACATGATGCTATCAATCATAACAGATTTAAATAAAATCAGTCAATACAAAGTAGCAATCTAACAACCCAGATTCAAATAAGATCAGTCATAATAAGACAGTATAAGTTATAAAGGGCATCAGATTAAGTTGATAGGAAATTAGGGATGATTACCATAATGTGTCCTCTTATTTTTGGGATAGTTGACCATGTCCTCAAGTCTAGGGTAAGTAGACAAACTGGAACAGCATGTAATCCATCCAAGCAGAGTGATGAGAATAATGTAAATTTTAAATCTTATTACCCAATTAACAATATCCTCTGCCTTCCTTTTTTAGACAGTTCCTCTCCTTTCACTCCCATGGGGTGCACTGCTTGTTTTGGGTCCCAGTGACTCCTTATATAGAGCATCTCAATGGACCCTCTCTCCTGGTCTACTCTGCCTGTGTTTCTCTCTGTTAATATTTCAAGGCCATCTATACTAGAGATTATAACAAATCTTTTCTGCCTCATTTCTGCTATTCTGTTTTTCTGCCATTGGTTGTCTATTTTTCTCTTCCACTCCACTGTCTGCCCCGTTCACTGGGGCCTCTCTGCCATTGTTCCTGAAATGCTCGTACTCTTGTTCTCTCTCTAAAATGTCCTTCAGTATTTTTTGTAGGGTTGGATTGGTGGTCACAAATTCACCCAGTTCCTCTTTGTCATGGAAGCATCTTGTTTCTCCATTAATTTCTAGAGAGAGTTTTGCAGGATACATCAATCTGGGCTGGAGGTTGTTCTCATTCAAGGCTTGAATTAGTTCACTCCAAGCTCTTCTTGACCTGATGGTCTGTGTCGAGAAGTCTGCCATGATTTTGATGGGTTTTCCTTTATAGGTGATCTGTTTCTTTTCTCTGATGGCTTTTAATATTCTGTTCTTATATTGAATTTCTGGGATCTTGATTATTATGTGTCTAGGTGTAGCTCTGTTTTGTTTGTAGGTGGCTGGAGTTCTGTATGCTTCATACATCTGCATATCACTTCCTTTTTCTATGCTTGGGAAATTTTCCTTAATGATTTCTGTGAATAGCCTTTGCAGTTCCTCTGTTTTGACTCCTGCTTCTTCATTCACATGCTTTATTCTTAAGTTATAGATCCTATTGTTGTCCTCTAGCCTTCGAATTGTTACTGCCTGCTCCCTTGTTATTTTTAAGAGATCTTCCCTTTCATGATCACACATTGCAAGCCTGTGTTCAATTTTTGATAGTCTATCTTTGGTTTCTTTCAAGCAGTTTTGCCAGTTTTCTATGGAGTGTTTAGTTTCCTGATAATCTCTTTGAATTTGCTTCATGAATTCTAGGTTTTTCTTGTTTTCTTCATTAAACATTTCTCTCCTTTTGTGTTCCTCTATTCTTCTGTCTGTGTCTTCTTGAGAGGTGCCCAGCCTTTCTTTTATTAATCTACTTATCTCTTGTTTAATTTGAATTAATATTTCAGTTTTGATCCCACTTACGAGGTCCTGAAGATATCTCTTTATGCCCACTGATGTCGTGTTTGATGTTGCATTATTGCTGCCCTCAATCTCTTTTGTATTTACCTCTCCTGGATCAATATTTTTCAGGGTTGGGGGCTGGGGTTTTTTTCTTATTTCTCCCTCTCATCATGTTTTTGGGTTAGGGTTAGGGCTAGGGTTAGGGTTAGGGTTAGGGTTAGGGTTAGGGTTAGGGAATTAGTCTGTAGCAACCCACTGGGTCCCGGCCAGGGGCACAGCCCAATCCAAGCAGATTCCACCAATCCGATCATCGAGGGGAGCAACCAACTGAAGCCACTTCCTTATGGAGTTAAGGCTGTCCTGCCCAAATCCAACATGTCTTCCATTCGGTTTCCCCTTTCATGTGGGAGGGTCTTATTCCCATCACTCACCGCATGTTGATACTGGTCCCTGAGAACTGCTGTGCTCTGACTTCAGCGCAGCTGTGGTGCAAATTCACGGTGCCTCTGGGTGGGTAGTGTACAGGGCTGGGTCCAGGCAAGCTTCATGCAGGGATGTTCACCTCCACACTCTGGCCACTCAAGCCAGTGGCATCGGCACAGTTCGGTTGGTCAGGTCGCTCTCGGCAGGAATACAGGCGGTTCGAGGAGGGCAACGTGCTTGCTGATCTTAGCTTCACTAATGGTAGCCCTGGGATCTCATATTTGAGCGTTTTTTTAAACTTTAGTTTCTTCCTGGGTTGAGAGAGTCCATCTCTCTCTGTTTGGATCTCTCCAGGGTGTTAAATTGTGGCAGTTAATTTGTCTCTCTCAGAGAGGATCTCTCTCCTGCTACCTCCCGGTCCGCCATCTTTGTAAACTGTAGAGCTCTCTACTTAAGGCAGTTGAGGCACACAGGTGTGAGTGATAGTCATTATCAACCCTGCCCAGTGGCCTGTGCTGTGCTCCTCCCATGGAGAGGTGGAGCTGAATCCCCTACTCTGAATCTCAGTGACTTACTTTCCTAGTGGAACAAAGGATGCACCCAAATGGAAGTTCTGAGGGTCTCAAAACTTGGACATGAGAAAGCTTGCCACTTCTCTCTGGTCACTTGCAATTCTTGAGGCAGTTTCTCACAGAATGCATGCTCAGTTTCTAACAGAGTCCATGGGCAGGTGCTCTGGTTGACAGCCTCCCAAAGGGGATTGTGGGCACTGCCCACCAGCCACGTGGCCATGCCATCTTGGATCAACAGAATCCCGCCTTTGCAAGACTCTAGCCCCAACTGTCACTTGACAGCAACCATGTAAGGGACCCTGAGAGAGCAATGCCCTGCTAAGCCTGGTCAGCTCACAGAAGCATGAGTGAAAATAATGATTTGGTGGTTAAAACTACCAAGCATTGTGCTGGTTTGCTACACAGTAACAGACAACCCTCCTTTCTCTAGGCTCAGGTACCTGCTGAGCTCACCACGAACTGAGTGATAGGGATCCTGGCTTCCTCAGAACAACCCTGCCCTCTGTGTCTAGTGTGAGTTTTTCTGTCTGGCCTCTTCCCTCCTGATGATGCTGTCCATCCCAAAAATAATCCCCCAGGTCCACCCCATCATTCCTCCAGCCATTTCCAGACATGCCTCAGTCTCCAGGAAAAACGTGGCTTGAGTCTTAGCTGAGAACTCTGTAAAAAGTGAGGACTTTATAGTATATACAATGGTAGGTACTTACTAATATTTTTTGTTTAGTGCCCTGTTATGACAAAGTTTTCCTTTTTTAAAAAAATTATACTTGTTACTTTATTTTTTCCAATTTTTTTAAAGAAAGAAAGAAAAGAAAATTTAAAAAATTCAAAACAGAAAAAAAGAGAAAAAAGCAAAATACAGAATTCAAAAAAATTAACATCATAAAATCACTACCTGATACATTACATATTGTCATCTTAACAATATGTTGAAGTTACAAAATCAAAGCATAAAGAGTGGCTAGAAACTCAAACATTGACAGTGCAAACCCTTCTGTTCAATGATCTAACAGAAATTTAGTAATATGGTCATCTATCTTACATGCTATACATACCGTTATATCCTTTAGAGCACTTTCCTTCCCTTTAAATTTTTCAATATCTATTATACTTTTTGGATCTTATTACTCTGTCAGTTCTTATTATTTTTTACACTAGAGAGACATGTGATATTTACTAATGTGATATTTACTAATTGTTTATTTTACTAAATGAGGATATTCTCATGTTGCCTCCATTTACCTAAAAAGGCCTCAAGATAATCCTTTTTTGTAGCTGAATAGTATTTCATTGTATAAAAATGCCACATTTTTTTTCATCCACTCCGCAGTTGATGGGCATTTTGGTTATTTCCAAGATTTAGCTGTCACAAATTGTGCTGCTATGAACATGGGTACACATATATCACTGTGACATGATCTTATCAATTTTTCTGGGAAAATACCAAGGAGGGGAATAGTTGGATTGAATGGAACTTCCAATCCTAGTTTTTTGAGGAATCTCTATACTGATTTCCACAGTGGTAGCACCAGTCTGCACTCCCACCAACAGTGGAGAAGTGTTCCTTTTTCCCCGCATCGTCACCAACATTTTTTATCAGTTGTTTTCTTGATGGCAGCCATTTCTGGGGTGAGATGAAATTTCAATGCTGTTTAAATTTGCATTTCTCGAATGACCAGTGATGGTGAACATTTCTTCATGTATTTATTTGCCATTTGTATATCTTCATCTGAGAACTGTGTGTTCACATTTGATGCCCAGTTTTGGAGAGGGTCTTTGAATTTGGGGGGCTTGATATTTTTCAATTCTTCATATGTTCTGGATATAAGTCCTTTGCCTGAGGGATTGTTGGCTAAAATTCTTTGCCATTCTGTGGGTTTTCTTTTCACTTTGTTGTTCATTTCTTTTGAAGTGCAAAAACTTTTTAGTAATATGAGATCCCAGGTGTTGATTCTTTGAAATATTTCCTGAGTGGCTTGTGTTTTGTTCATGAATTCTCTCCCTACCCCTATGTCTCCAAGATTTTTACCTACCCTGTCCTCCAGTAGATTTAGTGTTTCTGTTTTAATATTTAGATCCTTGATCTATTTTGACTTTAGTTTAGTGCATGGTGATAGGCATGGGTCTATTTTCAGTCTTTGGCATGTGGAAAGCTAATTTTTGCAACACCATTTATTAAAGAGTCTATCTTTTTTCCAGTGAATATGTTTAGCCCCTTTGTCAAATATCAGGTGGCTGAGTGTCTTTGTAGTAGTGCTTGCATCTTCTAATCTGTACCATTGATCCTCAGGTCTATTTCTTTGCCACTACTATGATGATTTTATTACTGTGGCTTTGTAGTATAGTTTCAAGTGAGAAATTGAGATGCCTCCTGTCTTCCCTTTGTTGCCCAGAATTGCCTTTGCTATTCTAGCTTTCTTCTGTTTCCAGATGAATTTTAGGAATATTTTCTATAGATCTGTAAGGTATGTTAATGGTATTTTGATTGGGATTGCATTGAATCTGTAAAACAGTTTTGGGAGTATGGCCATTTTCACAATGTTGGTTCTTCCTAACCAAGAGCAAGGAATATCTTTCCATTTTCTAATATCCTTTTTAATATCCTTTTTTAGAGTAGTACAGTTTTCAGCATATAGGTCTTTTACATTATTTTACATGCAGTTACATCCTTTAGAGCACATTCTTTTGCTCTCTTTTTTACAGTAGCAATTATGCATTTTTGGTTTTATTACTCCAACAGTTCTTATTACTTTTTACACTAGAGTTGATTCCTAAGTATTTCATTTTTTAAGATGCTATCGTGACAGGTGATATTTCCATAATTTCTCTCTCAGTGAATTTTTTGTTTGTGTACAGGAATGCTATTGATTTTTGAGCGCTGACTTTGTATCCAGCTATGCTGCTGAATTTGTTTATTACCTCTAGTAGTCTTTTAATGGAGTTTTGGGGGTCTTTTATATAGAGTATCATGTCATCTGTAAATAATGATAATTTAACTTCTTCTTTTCCTATTTTTATTCCTTTTATTTCTCCTTCTTGTCTGATTGCCCTGGCTAGTGTTTCCAGAACTATACTGAATAGGAGTGGTGATATTGGACATCCTTGTCTTGTTCCTGATTTTAGAGTGAAGGTTTTCAGTTATTGTCTATTTAGTCTAATGTTGGCTGTTGGTTTGTCATAGATGGTCTTTATGAGATTGAGGTACGTACCATTTATTCTGAGTTTCTGTAGGATTTTTATCATGAAAAAGTGTTGGACTTTATTAAAAGCTTTTGCTGCAGCCATTGAGATGATCATGTGATTTTTATTTTTGGCTCTGTTGATGTGGTGGATTACATTTATTGATCTGCTTATGTTGAATCATCCCTGCATTCCTGGGATGAATCCCACTTGGTCATGGTGTATAATCTTCTTGATGATTTGCTGTGTTCTATTTGCCAGTATTTTATTGCGAATCTTTGCATCTATGTTCATTAGTGATATTGGCCTATAGTTCTCCTTTTTGGTTGGGTCTTTCTCTGGTTTTAGTATCAGAGTGATAATTGCCTCCAAGAATGAGTTAGGGAGGACTGCTTCTCTTTCAATTTCATTGAAGAGTTTAAGGAGTATTTACATTAAATAGTCTCTAAATTTCTTATAGAATTCAGCTGTGAATCCATCAGGACCTGGGTTTTTCTTTGTTGGTAAGTTTTTTTTTTTTAAGTTAAATACTGTCATCTTGGAAATAGTGGTTCAAGGTACAAAATTAAAGCATACAAAGTAGACATTCAAACAGTGAGACTGTTAACAGTTCTGCTCAACAATCTAACAAAAACAGTAGTATGGTCATCTATCTTCCACACTTAAACATACATGCAGTTATATCCTTTAGAGCACTATCTTTTGCTCTCTTTTTTACAGTAGCAATTATGCATTTTGGGTTTTATTACTCCTACAGTTCTTATTACTTTTTACACTAGAGTGTTGGTAAGTTTTTAATCAAGTTTTCAAGTTCAGTAGCTGATATTGGGTTATTCAAAATTGTTTTATCTTCTTTGGTAGTTCATATGTTTCTAGAAACCTGTCCATTTACTCTGTGTATTCCACCCTATGTGAGTAGAGATTTTCAAACTAGATGTTCATGATCTTTTGAATTTCCATGGGATCTGTAGTAATTTCCTTTTCAGTCCTTATTGCTTGGATTTGAATTTTTTCTTTCTTTTTCTTGAGAAAGTTGGCCTATCAATTTTGTTTATTCTCAAAAAACCAGCTCTTTGATTCATTAATTATTTGTATTGTTTTTTTAGTTTCAATTGCATTAATTTCTGCTCTAATCTTTACAATTTCCTCTCTTCTATGAGCTTTGGGTTTGACTTGCTCTTCCTTTTTTGGCAGCTTGAGATGTAGCATTAGGTTATTTATTTGTGTTTGTTCCATTTCTTGATGTGACAATTTATTGCTATATATTTCCCACTTAGGATTGCTTTCATTGTGTCCCATAAGTTATGGTATGTTGTATCTGCATTTTCATTATATTGTAGGTATTATTTTATTTCTTCTTTAATTTCATCTGTAACTCACTGGTTATTCAGAAGGTTGTCATTTAATTTCCATGTATTTATGCAGGTTTTGCAGGGTTTTTTTGCCATTGATTTCCAATTTTAGTGTGCTATGATCAGATATTATGCATGGGATAATTTTGCTACCTTTGCATTTAGTTAAGAATGCTTTATGGGTTAATATGTGATCTATTTTGGAGAATGTCCTATGTGCAGCTGAGAAGAATGTATAGTCTGATGTGGTTGGGTGGAACACTGTAAATATCCACTATGTCCATTTGCTCACAGGTATGATTCCGTTCTGTTATTTCTTTGCTGAC
>PVJX010050580.1:0-10593 GCA_004027295.1 Dolichotis patagonum | reverse complement strand
GTTTCCAGGACCTCTACTCAAAAAGGGCTAAATAGGGAATTGGCTCCCCAGGACTTGTTTCACTGTGCTCAGCTATGGAGGCACTCAGAGGTCCCTGAAGTCATGAGGCAAGGCCACCCAGGAACTGCTCAAGCTGACATTGACACTGGAATCATCCACATGGTGTTGGTTCTATAGGCATGAAAATGCAAAATTTGTGGGGTCATGGAGTCTTTCACCCAGATTTCAGAAGAAGGACCGGAAGACCAGGACAGTGCCTGTAAGGGGGCAGTGCATAAAACTGTAACAGTGAAACCAAAATTGCAGCAGAAATGGTAAGAATTTTGAGATGTCAGGAATGTGGAATATCTGCTGAGGAAAACCACCAGCAGTGAGAAGAGCCACTCTAGTGGAGAGGCCATGAGGGTGGCACCTAACGAGGCCCATTCTGACTATGTTAGTGTCTGTCTGTCTTTTTATGTCCAGTAGCTTTTTTTTATGAAGTTGAGTGTGTCAGCATTTGGTGCATATATATTTACATTTATTATATCTTCATATAGAATTGTTTCCTTTACTGTATGTAATTACCATCTTTGTCTCTTTTGATCAGTTTTGGCTTGAAATCTGTTGTAGCTGAAAATAAGATAATTACTACTGCTCGCTTCCAAGCTCTGGTTGCATGGAGTATCATTTTCTATCCTTTGATTTTTAGGCTATGTGCTTTTTTTTGGATGATGTGTGTCTCCTGTTGGTAGCATATAGTTAAATTATTTGTATCCAATCTTCTAGGCTGTGTTTTTTGATTAGGGAGTTAAGACCATTTACATTGAGGGCTACTATTATGTCATTGCATTATTTTTCCAGTGCTGATTCCTTTTTTCCCCCTTTTTGTTCATCTGCTCTTCCAGTTAGATGCATCCTTTCCTTTTAGTACTTCGGTTACCCAGTCTGAGGTGCTTTGTTGTAGCAGCACAGAGTAGGTCAGCATAACAAAGCCCATCAGAATCTGTGCTCTTTCTGTTCTGTCACCCTTTTCCATGGTCCTCTTTTTTCTGCATGAACTCCCCATGTCCTAGCTGCTTATGGCCAAAGTCTGCCATGCTCTTCATGTTTTAGTGCCCTAGAGACTTGTCTTGCCCTACATGTCCTTCTTCCCCACTCACAATGAGCTCCTGTGCATCTTTCAAGAACAGTGGAATCATATCCCCTCTCTGAAGACTTCCTTGACCTACCCTGGGCACCGTGCTTTCCTTCCAGTAACCTTGTATTATCTTGAGTGATGCTCTCCTTCCAGGTATACCAGGTGCACTCAAGCACATGGCACCTGATGGGGCAGCCAGGGAGCTTAAGACCAGAGACTTTTCCAGCATGAGTTAAAGTACTAATGTGTTTAGTGAACATAGACACAAGAGCACTGTGTCCAAACCAGGGCATTTTTTGTAGCCACAGTAAGACCACAAAGTAATGGTTCTTCCATCCAAATAATACTACATAGGAATTATAACAGTGCTTCCCCAGTTTCACTGAAAAAATTCGAATTGGTATTGTTTTATTCTCATATTTAAAAATCAAGAATGTGCATTCTATTTTTATTCTACCTGAAAAGTAGGGATAAAAAGAGAAGCTGGGAATTTTAGGATACCAGTGGGGTCAGCAGGAATTGGTGACCACCCTTTCCTCCCACAGAGACACAGTGCCAAGCAGTAGAAACAAAATCCCTGAATTGAAAATTAGATTTATGTTGCTGTATTTAGAAAACGTCTAGAGAAAGCAACTGTGGCAAACACTAGAGTTTGGCTCCCAACTGCTATTCTCCTTTTTAGTTCGTTAATAGAATCTTGGTTTTCAAGGAGAGAGGCTGGCAGGGTGCCAGGGCATCAGTTCTGATTTATCCAAGTTAATTATGGCAGTTGTGGACTGCCAGTGTTTGCTCTACACTTGGAGATGTGAATCATTTTTGTTCAGCAAAATATAAGTGAAGTACGACAGGCATGGAAAAGGTTGCAGACAACAATTATCCTTTCATGGTAAAAATAAATAAATAAATAAATAAATAAAGCAAGATGCTTAACACTGGGGTCATTGTTGTGTGAATCTTCCTTGTTCAGAGCTCTTATGAGATTGTGTGATCAAGGTGGGAAACAGTCCTCACACCCTAAATTGGGCAAGGCAGGAAGGTTGAACTTGTGTCGTTGATGTCATGATAGAGCCAAGAACTAAACCTGGGACCATCTACCCTCGGACTTCTTGTTAATGAACAACAAATGTTCTTGCATTTTAGGCCACCGACAGATGAGCTTTCTGTTGCTTGCAACCGGATGCTCCCTTACTGAATCAGTGACTAAAGTCCTTTGGGAGACCGGGTGTAAGTGAGAGGTTGTCTGAAGAAAAAAAATACTTTAACATTTTTGTGATCTCAAGAAATAAAGGAAGTGTACCTAGACACTGGGGAAGATACAGACTTAGTGAAAGGAACCCCAGGAGTGAGGTGGAACATGTGACTCTGGGAAGAGGCTGGGAGAGGGTGGAACAACAGAGGATGGGAGGTTAAGAACCATGTGGTTTGGTGGAATTTGGACCTTATGGTGGATTGAAAAGGGCTCAGCAGTGGGAGGGTTCTTTTCTACTCTTAATGAGTCCACATTTGGAGTCCCTGCTCAGACCAGTGACATTAACAAGACACGTGACTTCAAACAGCAGCCCCCTTGAGGGGAAAGGTGAGGACAGCCCGTGGAGGTGGGACAGAGGGACAGATACTGCTGTGGGTGGCAGTGTGATCTCTGCCAGGGGCAATGCATGGAGCACTGGAGGTACAGTGCGATATATTGAAATGATTATTGGAAGCTCAGGTTTCCAGTAAGGAGAGATGTTGTTGTAAAGGTGAGAATTTATAGCCATGTGTGCTGTGAATGTGTGCGTGCATGTGTGCATGCGTGTGTGCGTGCGTGTGTGCGTGCGTGTGTGTGTGTGTAGGGGGGTGACAACAGGTAACACTAGTCAGGTCATATTACTGTAAACTGTCTGGCTCTGGGATTTATTTATTTGCAGGTCCTACCTCTGGCGAGGAAGAAGTTTGTGAGGGGCTGGTGATCTGCTCAGCTTGGCTAGCGAGTAGTTTTCCTACTCCAGCCCTTCCATCTCACCCAGATGGGCTAGGAGCCTCGGCTCCCTGCACCTCACCATCCGTGCAGCCCCTGTGCTGTGATGTTTATGTGCTGTCTCTAAAACACTGCCAGGCCATCTGTCAAGTGCGCTGGCTTTCGAAACTTAGACTCTCTAGCAGTGTGTTGAGGCTCACTTGGAACTTAATAAATGCTAACAGAATGAGTCAGAACCACGGTAAATTTAATACCCGCTGCAAAAATAGAATACGAGCAGGCAAGGCAGACTTTAAATACTAAATGCATTGGTCCTTTCGTTAGAGATGTGGATTAAATGCTTCTGAATGTGTTTCACAACTTGACAGTTGTGTTATTGGATTGTGGTCTTGAGTCCAATAACAGATGCCTTTTCACTTTCCTTTAGGCCACTTGTCCTGGGGGAGCTCCTGGATCAGTTTTTGCTGCTCAGGTTTCTGATGGAAGGCATGACAATTCTGAGTTTTGTCACTCAGTCATTTTATGAGCTAAGGCAGTGACGGCAAACCCAATACATGTGCACCACAGTGGGTTGTTTGTATCACTGAGAGTTCTAAATGGTTCACCACCACAGAGCTAAGGGTCTGTAGTGGGTATAAATAACACACACACACACACACACACACACACACACACACACACCATATCACTTTTGTTTTTTAGATTTCTGCAGGATCTACATCTATTACTAGCAAATTCGCCTGCATTTTCGACCTCCAGTAGGAAAAGAACCCTTGATCTCCTGCCCCTGACTAAATGTGATCAGTCCAAACGTCTGTGCCATGCAGTCAGCTTGCATTTAGGAAGGAGATGCTCCCAGACAATGTCTGGGCTCTCTGGAGACCTCTTTTTTCTTTCTTCCTCTATAGCATTGATCCACAGGGATTTTCTCCAACCATGGATTGCAGGTACTGGAAGGGAATGTCAGTTAAACGAGGCCACAGGGACACCTCCCTGCGTGTGTGTTGATGGAGGAAATAGAAAGAAATGGGCCGAAATCCTCACCTCCCTGTCTCATAAAAGATGAGGTTTCTCCAACAAGCACTGCATTGATTTTTTCTGCCAGGAGATGAGATAAACATGCCTTGTGTTTTGCAACTACTTCTTGGCACAGTCTACAAGAACGACCGCAGCTGACATGTGCCAACAGGGGAAGAAACCTGAGGACATGATTCAGTGCACACCATCCCATCCGGGGGCTCTGCCAGATGCAGTCCCGGGAAGGTGCCGGTGGCCCATTGAGCAATCTGCCCTGCAAGCTCGCTTGACAGCTGGTGCTCGAAGGGGTACAGCTATTTTCAGTGTATTTGTAACCTTGTGCTAAAAAATCAAAGAAATGCCGCTTTTGTTTCATGCTCTTCCAGAATGTAACCCGTCGCGAATTCAACACGAGGAAAGGCAAAGTGGTCACAGGAAGAGACCAGGAATGGACTATTTGGGTGAACAAATCTACTGAGCTTCTATTCACCAGAATATCAGTTAGGTTTTATAGACCATAATCTCTGACCAAAGCTTGCCGCTGTATCTCCTGCACTTCTGTGCACTTAGTACCAAGCACGCAACCATCCAGAATAGACATGCAACAGTTTATTTATAGGAGGGATCTTTGTGCTGGATCCCCCCACCAGTTCCCACAGTGCTCTTGGGCTTTCCCAGTCAGTGAGCAGCTTGTATGTGATGAATTGGGGTGGGCAGTTCCCCCAGTTGTAGTATGTATAAATAAAACAAAACATAACGAAAACCCTTATCACATTTGTTTTTTCGATTTCTACAGGGTCTACATCTATTGCTAGGAAATTCACGTGCATTTTTGACCTCCAGTAGGAAAGGAACCCTTGATCTCCGGCCCCTGACTAAATGCAATTAGTCCAAACATCTGTGCCTTGCAGTGAGCTTGCATTTAGGAGGGAGAAGGATGGCTCCTCTCAGAAGAAGCTCCTGCTGGATTATAAGGCAGAGCTCAAGGATTCGTGGGGAGAGCGATCTGTGATTAAAGATGGTGGGAGACCAGAGTGGAGTATTACCATGAACTGTTGCAAGCTAAGTGTGGCACGTGTTTGAAACGTAACCCCCTCTGTTTGTACACATAGACTCTTCAGCTTACAATGGGATGATGTCCCAGTAACTGAATTATAAATTGGACACATCACAAGCAAAAACTGCATTTAATAACCCACTGAACCTCATAAGGTAGCCTTGCCTACTTACATACGCTCAGAACACTTACATTAGCTAACACAAATCATGTTCTATTGAAAATATGAACTAACTTGTATAATGTATTGAACACTGCACTGAAAGTGAAAAAACAAAATAGTTGAATGGATAGGCCTCCAAACCATCACAAAGTTGGACAACTGACAAATTGAGCCATTCTGGATTGAAGATGACCTGCACCCATCATTTTGATAAGCGTTGTGCTTGATCTGAAATTCAGCAACAGGACAGAGTAGGTTCTGGGAACTAAAGTATCACAAGGGAAATCAAGCAAAACTAAGACAAACCCAGTGTTTGAATTTGGCCCTGAACCAAGCCAGCCCTGAAGCCATGTGCCTGGAGTTCTCCATCTGTGATAATGCCTTTCTGGATGTTTTCACCACTTGAAGCTGAATTTTCTAGTTCTTCCAACTGAACATGTCCTGCTCAACTCCCAGCTGATTCCAGATATCCTGCCTTTGCCTCCCCTGGCTCATGGTGAACAATTATAAGTTTTGTTTTAATGTATTTTCTCTAATCAAATATCCTAGGTGAACCTGATCACAGAGTGTGACTTTTTCAAACCAAGAAGTTCCTACAAGCTCATTTTTCTAATCTTGAATGGGTCTTGCAGATTAAGAGGGAGACATATATTCTTAAGTGTGGGGCAACCACAGCCAGGAAGAGGGGTACAGCAGAACCACTCAACGCCTTTCTTCTGTGCTTCCTGCCCTCACCTGCCAGCCCCACATGTCGGATCCTTGTCCTGTGAAAAATCCTCCCAGAAATGCACTTGGTTAAAAAGACAATGGCAGGAGAAATGGAAACCACAAATCGCACCTGTGGGGATGGCTCTTGCTGTGGTCGGAGTGTTTATGGCTCCTAAAATCCATATGTGGGAATTCTGATTCCTAGTGTGAGAATGGAGCCTGCTAGAGGTGAGTAGTGACCTTTCAAGGAGACCTCAGGGAGAAACCTCACCCCAAAATAGATGCCAGTGAGTGTACGGGAGGAGGTGAAGGGAGAAATGAAAGAGGAGCCCATTAGTGCCCCTTCCTACTCCCTACTGCAGTGTTTCAAGCCTGAGGCAGAAGTCAGCTGTCAGAAGCAGGGCATAGTGAATCAGACGAGAGCTTGGAATTTTGATAGGAGAATAGACTGGATTTCCCATTATCCACAGTTGTGCCTAGAAAAACTGTGGGGTCTTGGCTTTCAACCAAAGGCAAGAAAGAACTACTGGTATGTGACGGCACAACTGGAAAGGGGAGTGGCAGGGAAGAAAGGAGCTGCTGCTTACACCCTGCCTGGCGAGTCCCCTCCAAACCTGGTCACGCCAACTTTACAGTGACCAAGCACAGGAAACCACCAAAAGAACCCTGAGGAGTAAAGAGGAAAAAATCGGTTTATCAACATGCTGAGAAAAATTATGGAAAATCTGACAATAAAGCATAGAGGTGACAATCAGAAACTTCTTGTGTCATGATGGAGTATTACCAGACCCACCCAGTGATAATAGGTGAGGGGATAAACCCAGGTTTGATCGCCTTTCTGATACTCAGGAAGAATTTGCACGCGAACTTGCAAGTTTCCACTCAGTGGAGAAGAGAGAGCGCTCGGGCTTTGCTGGGTGAGTTCTTCATGCCCTGTAGGACTTCAGCCAATTCTGGAATGAAAACAGCAACCCTATTTTAACTTTTTTCTTCAGTGCTGGGGATTGAACACAGGTCCCTCACCCCTGCTATGTCTGAGCTACGCCCTTGGCCCTACAGTCCAAATGCCCTTGGATCCATTTTATCATCTACTGATTTCCTCATGGATGAGTTGAACGAGATCTTTGACACTTGCTCAATCTGGATTTGAATGAGGATCGTGTTTGTAACTTCTTGAACACTTAAAGTTGCATGTTTGGATTTCTGCTTCCTTTACCACTGCTGTGACTGAAAATGCCTCTCCAAACTCAAGTTGAAATCTGCTTGTCATGGTAACAATGTTAGGTAAGGGTGGTGCCTCGACGAGGTGATTACATCACAGAGGCTTTGCTTGCCAGATGGGTTGTGCCCTTATCATGGGAGTGGGTTGGTTATGAGGGGGAGCTTGGTCCCCATCTTTTCTGTCTTGCCACATGATGTCTTCTAACCTGTTACAATGCAGCAAGAAATTCCTCACCACATGTGGCTTCCTGACCTCAAACTTCCTCCAAAAACCCTGAACCAAAAACCTTCTCTTGTTTAAAATTGACCCAGCCTGTGGGCTTCTGATAGAGCAGCAGAAAACAGACTAAGACAATTGCTTTACAATCCTCTCTCTTGTTCTTGTTTCCTTTCATGATTTCCAATTAAATGCTCTTACTCAAGGGGAACTGGGATCATAGTTCCCCCTTGGATCTCTCTATTGTGCCATGATGGATCATGAGTCCTCTCTCTGAACTCCTCCTGTCTGCAGCAGGAGCTGCCTGAATTCCGTGATCGCTTCTCAGTCTCACTCTTTCCCCCTGGTGATGGCAATGCTCACCTCTGATTTGTGCAGGCAGAGTTCAGTGCCCTGGAAGAAAACCTGCAGGGTAGGAAATGTGTGGATTTGAGGATCAAGTCAGTGCATGTTTAAATATTGATTTGGCCACTCGTTGAGCTTACATGGTGAAAATCTTGGGTAAATTACTTAATTTCTCTGGAGTTCGATTTCCTTTTCTGTAAAACAGAGTCCAAACCTGTCTTCTGAGGATGCAGTGAAATGGTGTGAGTTCTCTCCCTCCTTTTGTCTTCTCCTTCCTCCCTGACCTCTTCTTTCCTTCCCTCTTTGTTTTGGTTTAGATTTAACCACCACCACCCCTCAGTTTTCACTTGTGTGGAAGGTGATTGGAGATGTTATACCCATCAGCGAATTCATCCATTGATGAGTTCAAGTTGAATGTGCTCTTGGAAGGGGGCCCCAGTTGGCTTCTGTGACCACCATAAGCCTTGCAGTCACAAAGGGTATGACCTGGAAGGGTGCATTCTTGTCTGTGGCTCTTCCTTTATCTCTCATCTTCCTGGCCAGCCTGGAGTGAGTGGCTTTTCCTCCACCATGCACTTACGCCGTCCTGTGTCTGCCTTGCAGCCTGCAGACCATGGATTGAAACCAAATGGTCTTCCTCTCCTTTAAACTGTGTGTAAGGCATCGTGTCCCAGCAACAGAAAAATGACTAAGACACTCTCTTCCTTCTTCTCTCCTTTCTGGTAGTCAGTTATGCACCAGGCATCATGCTAGACTCTGGAATACTCCGAGAGTTAGGACATGGCTATCACCCCGGTGTGGACCAGCTTGCTGCAGGCCATGAGACAGAAGTGAGAGCATGATTTCACTTTGTGAGGAGCAAGGGGATGGGTCCAGGAAGATGGCACCCAGGAAAAACCATTGATCCAAGTTTGTGTAATGGCTAATGAAGGCTTCGTTTGCTTGGGGAAGAAGCAGGGAAGGTATTTTGCAGGTGAGGGCTCAGGAAAGACCAGGTCAGGGTGTGGGGAGGGGGTCAGGCAGGGAGATGGAGACCCCAGTTGAGACTGTTGCCTCATCCAGATCCTGGTGCCCATCGGATCTCCACAAAGGAAAGAGGTGTGGACAGGTGGAGAAGGTGCTATTTGTGATGGACTGGTGAGCCTTGAGTGTAGGCAGTGCCACATCCAGCCATGGCTGACAACTCTGGGCACACATGGCAGTGAGGGATCCCCTAGCCCTCAGTCCTGAATGCCCACTCTTCCTCCATTTGGCTTGGACCTGGTAGAGAGTCACTTCTGAGGATGTGTTCTATGGCAAGACATCAGCTCTTGGTGGAACAGTATGGTCCCGAGGGCTCAATAGCCATGCCATGGGCTACATGTCACGTGACTTAGCATTTCCTGCACGTGTGTGTATGTGCACACACACACACACACACAAACACACATGCTTTCTCAACAGCATTGGTGAGCTACAGAGAAAAGTGAAGAACAGTGAGACAGGAGGACCCAACATTTTCTAGAATAATCAATTGATGTTGACCATCTTTTGACTACACATCTTTTGACTGACCTTTTGCTTATCTCCGCAGTGGAGATAAGCATCTTGTTAAAGTTATGTTCCCTTTTTTGTATATCTCTGCTTTTCTTTGTTTTCTATGACTCTTCCAAAGTTTGCCAAAAGCTCCAGCACATTCTACAAATACTTATCAGTAATTTCACACAAATGCACCATTATGTCAGGTAATGTTTTCTTTCTTACTTGTTTCCTTATTGCTTTAGTTAGAAGACTTTCATGCTCCTTGAGATTCTCCCTTATTTGACACCCTGACATCCAGAAATCCTTTGAAGCTTGCATATCCGGAAGCCATCAGCCCTGCAGACAGGCCACAGTCTCCACTTCTCATATGCCCCGGAAGTCTGGGAGGACTCTGGGTGGGTGGGGAGGCTTCTGCGGCAGTGATGTGTTCTCCTACTGGCTCCTCACGCACTGTGGTAGATTTTGTGTGATCTTCCCTTTGGGCATTCAGAGGAGAACTGGTTTCTGTTTGACCTTGGTCGCTCTAGATGCTCGACCCAGGGCTGGCTTTCTGAGGCAACGACCTGTGCGGTCACACAGGCCTCTGCTCCTAGAAGGGTGCTGGGCTATGTTTGATGTGTTATTACTGCTGTCTTGAAATCTTCATAGTTTTGCCCTTACAGTTCTGTTTTGCAAGCCTGATAGGACAATAAATCATGCACCCGAACAAAGCACATGCCCAGTTCTTTGCCACCTCATGTAGATATAGAGTTCGGGACACCCTGTGAGCACAGAATTCTAGTGGACTGTGATCCATGGATGTCCAGGGAGACTGGAAATGCATGTGAGATGGAGTGTGCTCTGCTCATGGCTCAAAGGTCTAGATGCTGATGGGCCCCAAACACCAGCAGTCTCTTTGGACTAGGGCTCGCTCTGAGGGCAGAAGTGACAACAAGAACAACCCAGGAGCCATGCAGTGCCTTTTTTTTGTATCTTGTCCCTGCATCTGCCAATCACATCTGCAGAGAAAAATGAGCTAGAAGGAAAGGGAAAAGCAGTGTTTCCTTTCCCATAAGAATAACAAAGGCAGAGAGCGTTAGTAAGACATCACAGAGTAAAATAAAAACAGAGTGAAGGAAACCAGTTACAGTGAGAAGGAAATTTGTATTCATCTATTGGCTACAAAACAGGGAATGTGCCTGTTCTAGGAGTCCTGATTTGAAGCAAATGCTGCCATATTTGCATGCAGAACTGGTGTTGCACCATATAAAGATGAACAGAAAAAAAA
>PVJX010050579.1:0-10632 GCA_004027295.1 Dolichotis patagonum | reverse complement strand
AAAAAAAAGGGGAATCAACAACAGGAAAATAACATGACAAGCAAAAGTGTTGTGGATTGGAAACTGGTTGTCAAATAACACCAGCTGAATTAAATCACCATGGTGCTGAGCATAAATGTACCACCTGAGGAAAGTTGCCAGCATAAACAGAGATGTGGAGAAGGAGAAAGGAAGCATTAAGCTGTTGAGGCATTGTAGGTTCTTCTATGTGTTGCTGTTTGAGCTGCTGGTTCTCCTGGAGAAGTTCTGGTCCTTACATCGAGCATTGCTTCTTGGCTCTGGAGGGAAGACGCGTGTCGCGTAATCTCCAGGGTGAACTCTTCACGCTGGCTTCCTGGCATGTACTCGACTGTGCTTATTGTCGGAGGAGCTCAGGGTTTCCGTGTCGCTGAGGATGGCTGTGGTGCTTTTCAGGACAGCCCTGGTCTTGGGGTTTTTTTTTTTTAGTAGTTAGTACCATCTTTATTTTTTAGATTTTTATACCAGGGATGTGAACTTATGACCTTGCACTTGCCAGGCAGGTGCTTGTGCCACTGAGCTAAGCCCTCAGCTGGTCTTGGTTTTGAGTGTGACTTCTCAGCTCCAGCGTAGAACCCTCAACCTACCAGCACAGCTCCTTCACCCTACTGGCAAAGACTTTCTAGCTTCCACCACTGACCTTTGGGCCTACCCGAAGAGAATGGTGTGAGCCCTTCTTGTGGGCTCTAGGCCTCCAGTTGGACTTGTAGGAGGCATTGTCATGAACCCTGGGTCTTCATCTGGACTCATGAGGGACACTGCTGTGGGATCAGGCCCTTGGCTGAATATTACATGTCTGTGGTGTTGTGGATAGATTTCCCATACTTTCTTGTGTTAACTCTGGGTGACCATTATAAAATAATATTATGAAGTCAATGGATGGAAAACAATGCTCCATGTGACAGTAACCCAGAAAAAAGCAGGGATAGCTATTCTATTTGCAGACACAGTGAATTTCAAGGCAACACTGATTAAGAGAGACAAAGAAAATTACTATATTTTCTTTCCTCATAAAGGGAATAATCCAAGAGGAAGAGATAACAACCACATACACACACACACACACACACACACACACACACACACCCCAAATACTAATGCACCCAATTACATAAAACAAATATTGACAGGCATGAAAACTCAAATAAGCACTAATACAATTGTACTGGTGGATCTCAGTACCCTACTGTCACAAAAAGACAGATCAACTAGAATAAATAATGAAATTTTGGAACTGAACCAAACTGTTGAACAAATGGACTTGGTAGATATCTACAGAGCATTTCACTCCACAGTATCAGAATACACATTCTTCTCAGCTGCATACAGGATGTTCTTCAAAACAGACCACCTACTAGCTCAGAGAACATGTTTAAGTAACTGCAAAGGAACTGAAATTTTTCCATGTATATTATCAGATCATAGTGCAATGAAACTGGAAATCTACAGCAAAAGAAACTGTGAAAACTTCACAAACACATAGAAATTAAACAGCACCCTTCTGAACAACCAACGGGTCACAGATGAAATTAAAGAAGAAATTAGACAGTTTTTACAATGATAACAATACAACAACACACCAGAACTTATGGGACACAATAAAAGCAGTCCTAAGAGAGAAATTTATAGCAGTAAATACCCTCATCAGGGAAACTGAGCAAGCGCATATGAACAACTTAATAGTGAACCTCAAACATCTAGAAAAAGAAAAGCAGGTTAAACCAAAAGCTGTTGGAAGACAGAATAGATAAAACTCTTGAAAACACTGGTATACGCAAAGACTATAAATAAAACCCTGATCACACAGGAACTATCAAAAAGAATCAACAACTGGGATCTCATACTACTTCAAAGCTTTTGCACAGCAAGAGAAGCCACCAACAGAGTGAAGTGACAACCCACAATGTGGGAAAAAATGTTTGCCAGCTGTACCTCAGGATTAGTACAGAGAACATAAAACAAAAAAAAACAAAAAAAAATTAGTCCTCCCAGATTTACAGACCCAATCCAAAAATGGATATCTGAGATGAATATACACTCCTTAGATGAAGAAACACAAACAGCAAATAAACATATGAAAAAATGTTCAACATCACTGGTCATTTGAGAGATGCAAATTAAAACAACACTGAGATTTCATCTCACCCAGAAAGAATGGTTATTATCAAAAAATCAACCAATAACAATTGCTGGAGAGGCTGGGGGAAAAAGGAACCCTTCCTCCCTTGTTGGTAGGAGTATAGACTGGTGCAACCACTATGGAAATCAGTGTGGAGATTCCTAAAAAAACTAGTACTCGAAGTTTGGTTTGACCTAGCCATTTCCTTTTGAGTATCATCCCAGAAGAATTAAAAGCATTGCACCACAGCAATATATGTGCATCCATGTTTACAGCAGCACAATTTGTAATAGTGAGATGTTGGAAACAACTCAAATGCCCATCAAATGAGGAATGGATAAAAAAGATGTGGCTTTTTCTAACATGGAATACTACTCAGCCATAAAGAAGGATAAACTGGAGACTTTTTAATAGGTAAATAGATTGAATTTGAGACCATACTCATACGTGAAATAAACCAGATGCACATGTGTAAACATCACATTGTCTCCCTAGTGTGAGAAGCTGAAAGAGTAAATAAGATCCAAGTTGTACAATAGATACCGTAAAATGAGATGAAGCTTCAAAAGGAAAGAGAAACCAGGATGGGGGAATGGAGAAAAGAAGGAAGAGAAAATCGAAAAAAAAAAAAACCAACTACACATACACACACAATAGTTAAGATAATTATACCACTAATTTCTCTTAGTTCTGTTAATATTGTTTAGACAATTAAATGCCAAAATCTTGGACTCTGACTAACTTAAAGATACTGATACACAATGTATTAATCATTGTCATCCTCTTACTATCTTGTTTTGAAATTTTATTTTTTTTCCTCTTTAAAATCAAATAACAGGGGCTGGGGATTTAGCTCAGTGGCATAAGTCCCTGCCTGGCAAGCATGAGGTCACACGTTCAATTCCTGGTACCAATAAAATAAAATAAAATAAAATAGCAATAGCAATAACAATAACAATAAAGGTAACAGATGCAGGAAAGACAACTTTGGGAGGCAAGCAAAATAGTGAACTTTTTGCACTATGAAAAATAATGTTAAAAATAAAGCATACAAAGTATAAACAGTAAAAAATAGAAAAAAGAGTAAATGTCCATCCTAACACCTTCAGAGAATTTTGTACTCTAGAAGTGAACATAGTTTCTTACCACCATGGCTGTATCTCTGGTTTCCTCCAGCCCTTCCTCCAGATCACTCAAAGGCTCAAGGTCCACATCTTTTTCTTTTTCTTTTTCTATTACTTCTTTTGCTTTTTTCCTTCTGTTTTTACCGCTCCCATATACACCAATGTCAGTCCGAGGGCTCAGCACCTACAAAAATAAAAACAAAATATGTACTTTGATTTGCAAAAGAATCTTAACAGTGAAAATGGTAAAAGGAAACATTCACCATATTACAGGCATTTCTTTTAATTTTATTTTGAAGAAAAAGTTTTTAAATTTCAAAACAAGATATTGGAGAGTAACAATAATTAATACATTGTGTATCTTTATCTTTAAATTAGTTACTCAGGGCCAAGGATTTAGCTCAGTGACTTAAGTGCCTGCCTGGCTAGCATGAGGTTGTGAGTCTGATCCCTGGTACCAAAATAAATAAATAAATAAATAAATAAATAACTCAGAGTACAAGATTTCAGCATTTAATTGTACAAACAATATTAGCACAAACTTTGCTTTAAATGAATTAAGAGAAACTAGTAGTATAACTATCTGATCGTGTGTGTGTATATAGTTTTTTTTTTTTTTGCTTTTCCCTTTTTTCCTTTACTCCACCCTAGTTTCTCTTTACTTTTGAACAGTTTCTTCCTATTGCACCATATCTAGTGTATATTTTGGATTTTACTTTTTCAGCTTCTCACATTAGGGAATGATGTTTATGTGAGTCTGATTTATTTTATTTATGAGTATGGTCTTAAGTTGCATCCATTTACCTATAAAAGTCTCCAGTTTATCATTGTTTATTGCTGAGTACTCCATTATATTTTAAAAAACACATCCTTTTTTATCCACTCAACTCATAGGCATTCACATTGTTTCCAAGATCTAGCTATTACAAACTGTGCTGCTATAAACATGGGTGCACGTGTATCACTTGTGGTACAATGTTTTTAATTCTCCCAGGCATTTCTTAAAGAACTATATACATATTATCTAATTTAATATTTTCAACAACCCTGTGCAGTAGGTATCTATTTTCCACATTTTACAAAGGAAACATATTAGAAAAGGAACAACTTGCCCAGGAACACAGGATTAGTAATTAAGAAACAAGACATGATAAATAAACTATTTTATTTCAAGGCCTATGCTCTTAACTACCATGTTCAAATGCTCAATACAAAAAGGACATCTGAATATTTAAATTGTCTTCCTGTCAATGATGGAATCCAGTAATAACAGAGTTTGCTCTTAACTACCATGTTCAAATGCTCAATACAAAAAGGACATCTGAATATTTAAATTGTCTTCCTGTCAATGATGGAATCCAGTAATAACAGAGTTGAGATCCAGCTACCTGCTTTTTCTGGCACAAATAACAAGATTAACCGGAAAAGGGCTTGCGTAAGGTCTCAGATTTCAGGTGAACATCTGACACTACTTAATAGGAATCACTTGTGATGATGACACGCTTAAACAGAAAACAACCCTTACCAACACTATATCATCTGTAGGTTAACAGTCTATCAGATGCTGATGAGACAGCTGGGCACGGTGGCTCACACTTGTAATCCCAGCACTCAGGAGACTGAGGTAGGAGGATTATTTAGTGAGTTCGAGACCAGCCTGGGCTACAAAGTGAACCCAAGGCCAGCCTGAACCGCACAGCAAGACCCTGTCTCAAAAAGACAAAATTTTTGAAAAGATAAAAAGACAAATGCTGGTGAGAATTTAGTGTATGTGTAATAAACTACACTCCACCTGTAACAACGTATGGCTGGAGTTCTTCTTCAGAAAGGTCCGCCCTGTGCGTTCTCTCCAGGCCCGTGCTGCTGCCACCTGTGACTCCACCTGTGGCAGTGCATCGAGTCGCACAGGGATAGGGCGCCCTTTAGCAGACAAGCTTTCAAGCTGCTCCAAGTAAGCGTAATTGCTGCCACTCTGAAAAACAAAAGTAGATTCTCACACAATTTGAGTTCCTTATGGAGTGTGGCAACATACTGTTGGAAGAACTTACAAGTTTAGGGTTAACTTTTGTGTTTAAAAGAAACTAACTGTGGGGGCCAGGAACATAGCTCAGTGGCACAGCGCCTGCCTGGCAAGTGCAAGGTCCTGAGTTCGATTCCAGTACAAAACAAAAAAACCTCTGTGAACTCCTAGTATTTCCATCATATCTACACCTAAACTTCTGCATGGATTTACAATAACCAGAACAAAGTTCATCCAAAGGTCAGTATATCTATCCAAGGAAGATCAAAATCTCACTGAATATTCAATCTTATACCTACTACCAGTAATCTGACTTTTTTTGAAGGCTCTGGGTCACCTCTATCCATAACCCATACTGTTGTCCACTGAACACTTTGTAATTTTCTCAGTTCCTTACCTTTCATTTAAAGGGCAGTCCTAACAAAACTTGACTTACATTTTTCAGACAATTAGCATTTAAGTAACATTACAGAACTTAAGAATAACCATATTATGTTACATGCATAAGGCAACATATCAAATATTTCAAAAAGTGACCATACATTTAGTTTTATGGTTTTAAAAGGCTTTCAGTTTAGTAAAATTTTTAAATCAAACTGTCAACAGTGTTGTTTTTACTTTTAATTCACATCTACAATTCATATATACTTCTAACTTCACATGTATAGCATAGATGATTCACCTACCAATGTCCATTACTCCTAATTCACCACCATATATTTGTGAGTCATTGCAATTTACATAATTAAACATCCTCCAACCTTCTACTAAAACAAGTTTATACAGGGGAACAGAGGTATAACTCACTGGTAGTATGCTTAACATGAAAAAAAATTGTATAAACTCATTTTTTAATGAACATATCAAAGATTTTATTTAATTAATAAGATAACCAGTAAGATGAAAAAAACAGTTCAAAGGAACAAACATCTGTGAATTAGGAATAAAGATACTCATTTTTTTGGTTTTTTGGTCTTTTTGAGACAGGGTCTCGCTATTAAATTTGGGTTGGCCTTGAGTTCACTTTGTAACCCAGGCTGGTCTCAAATTCACAATGATCCTCCTGCCTCTGCCCTCCAAGTGCTGGGATTACAGGTGTGCACCACCACACCTGGCAAGAAATTAATTTGTTAACAGATGGATGCAACCATTTAATACCATTTAGGACAATGAAATCTCTTTGTTCGTTTTGTGTAAGGAACCTCCGCCCTAACTCATTTTAAAATTTTGAGATGGGGCTCACTAAGCTACCCAGGTTGGCTTCAAGCTTGCAATTTTTCTGCCTCAACCTCCTAAGTAATGGTGAAAAACATGTCCCAACACACTGAATTGGAATCACCTTTTGTGTGAAATCAACTGTGCCATTACAAATTTAACTGTTATTCTATGTACAAAGAACTAAAAGCTCTGGCTGTGGTAACTATCTTCATAATACACTATATAAAAAAGAGATAAGAATGAATATTTGAACTTTCCAAGTTCAAAGTTTCAATATGTCCATGTAGTGAAGTCATTACTGTCTTTAGAACTTCTATACTGCACTGCAATAAAAGGTTATTTACCATGCACTAACACATTACCCTATAAACTCACTCTGAAAGATACACTGATGCATGTGAAAAAAATAAACAGTCGAAGAAACCTATAAATTTCCAAAAAGAACAATGAGGTTTTTGTCCTATGAAATATTATAATGGGACAACTAAATCACTATGGTACCATAAGATAGATAGTTAAATGAAACGGAATAAATTTTTTAGAAGTTCAGACACAGATCAGGCCAAGAATAACATATTTACTGTTATTCCTTCTTGAAAACAACCACAGCCATTTGATTACAGAACACTGTCTGTGTGAGCCTAGACATATCCTATTCCAAACAGATGTATCCTAAAGAAGCCTATCAACAAAGCGTGTTCAGCTACACAGAGCCTACATTGCAAGTCAGCACTGCACTGAAGGAATAGACACGGTAGGGAAACAGTCCTTGAAGATTACAAAGGAAGCACAGGACAGCCTGTCAACTTAATTTTTCAATTGTAAATATTCAGCCAGTTAAGAATTATCAAATACTGAGAACAACAAATTGTCTGAATACAGGTCAAAGACAAACCAAAGGAACTACCTTGATGAAAACAGAATTTTTGAAAAAAGAGGAAATAGTGGCAGTTAAGTTACAGAAAAAGTTAAACTGAAAATTTACAGAGTAAAAAAGAAGTCACTGCAATTTGACACCTACAATATTATTTTTTGGAATAGCAGTTTACTGTAAGAGAGTTAGTTTCCTTTTTGTTGGATGCAGCTCCTCAATTAAAAATATCTATAGAACTGTGGATGTAGCTCAGTGGTAGACAGTTTACCTAAGCAAGGTTCTGGGGCTGATTCCCAGCACCAAAAAAAAAAAGAGAGAGAGAGAGAAAGAGAAAGAGAGAGAGAGAATCAGGGAGGGAGGTAAGAAGAGAATGAAAATGAGAATACTTACATATACAATATACTGTAGATGCTATTAACAGCTTTTTATAATTCCAACATATCTTCACAGATCAGGCCAAGAATAACATATTTACTACTATAAAGTTATTTTATTGTTTTGAGCTTTTTTTTTTTGAGACATGTTCTATGTAGTGCAGGCGGGTCTTGAACTCATAGCACTCTTCCTGTCTCAGTGCCCATGTGTTGGGATTATAGGCATGCACCATCATGCCTGGCACTGTTTGGAGTTACACATGTATAATATGTGTCTCCAACTAGAAAAATATGCTATTTTGAAGGCCAGCATCCTATCTTGCTCAATACCCCTTTTCTCACACAGCTGTTCCCAAACCTAATAAGTACCAGGAGTGCTGTGGTATTCAGTTAAGATTCATTCAATTATGGCCCTGAAGCAAGGCCAGCAGATTGCTATAGCTGCTGGTTTCAAACAGGAGCCTAAAGAGAATTCTTTCTGTGGTCTGTTGGCCATTTCAGAACTTTGGAAATGGAATGGTCAATTCATCAGAAAGAAATAGCAGGTGAGTATGGCGGACTTTCGGGGTCCTGCAGGGGACAGACCCTGGCACTTCCGAACCTGCACCAGGCAGTTGACTCGGGGTGCCGGGAGAACAAGGAGCTCTTCCCCTTCTGAGGGTCAGCTGTGGGTGTGGCAGACTTTTGGTGGCCCAAAGGAGAGAGACCCTGGCGCTTTGGGACCTGCACCGTGCGGCTGACTCCGGGTGCCGGGAGAACAAGGAACTCCTCCCCTCTCTGGGGGGCAGCTGTGAGCCTGCCAGAGCGTGGGCTGAGAATCGACCATCTCATGTTGTCCTGTCCCCTGTCTCGTGCCCCCCCGCCATCTTAGCAAGTGGGAGCCAATGAACTACACATCTTGTGAAAAGATTGGTTATGTTATTTAGTATAAGCTCCCCATATTCAAAGATATGGACAACCATTTGGAAGAAAACTTTACTATCTGACAATATGACAGATAGTAAAGATCAAAAAAAAAAAAAGACTCATTCAGTTGTATTTTTCTGCCTCTTATTTTTAAAGTAATTCATGTACATAGAAAAAGAAATTTAAAGAATGTAACAGGTAATAAATTCTCTACTGCTAAGAGCTGAACAGCTAATTCTATCACCTTTGATAACAAAAACTAATAACGTCAAAATAATTTTTATTCTAAATTATGAGATGGAAGACTAAGTGAACTTAAACTATTACTATTTTACTATGATTGTTCAATTGTGAAGAACTGAAAGCTTAAAGGATTCATCTGAGGTACTACCTGACAAGAAGGTTAATACAAAAGTTTCCTTACCTGAATAGCTTCTACTTTTGCTGTCCACTCTCGGGCCTTTTGTAAGGCTTCTTTGAGGGACAACACATTGGGTAGAAAAGCTGGAATGTTTTTGGCTTCATTGACAATGCTTTCTAAACTTGCCACACTGTGCCGAGGTCTAAAAGAACAACAGGGTCAGATGCATGAGGGAAAGAAAGTTCAACCACTACTAATATTTAAATAGCATTGTATAATATGCAAAGAATTTTCATATACATTTAATTCTTTTAAATTCATTTAATTCTTACCACAATCCTATTAAGGAGGCAAAGTAGCTACCATTTTCATTTTCATTTTTGTAAGAAAACTTTAACTCAAAGAAAGTTACGATTTTTTTCTCCAAAGTTCTTTAGTAAATAAAGGACACAAGCGAAGTATGAAATGAGTCTCAGCTCCAAGACCCTTTGACTACCCCGCAATGCACTGCCTCTACTCTAGTTCTCTACAATACCTGAAATGGTCTGAGATACAACATGAATTTTACTATGTAAAACAAGAGGAGGCAACAAAGAGTGACAGAGTTTCATCATCTGTTTTTCCTACCATGTGCTGGCACTAATCTAAGTTCCAGAGATGGCCAAAGAGCAAGAATGACAAGTCTTGGCCTCATGAAACATTTTAATCTTGTGGGGAAGATTACTAATAAGGAATTATGATGGACTTTGATTAAGTGGGACGATAAAGTAAAGTAAAAGTACTTCAAAATATATAGAAAGACCAAATTAATTTGACAAGTTAAAGAAGGCACCCCAGAAATGACATCTAAAAACTTTTCCATCCTTTCTAAACAAGAGTTAGTCATAGAAGATGGTACCAGAGGCAGGGTAGGAAATGCTGGAGGTACACTAAAGGGCATGGCAGGAACAGGTAGGTATGCTTCACAGTTGATCAAAATAGATGTGTACAAAGGTCCTGAGAAAGAATGTAGTATGTGGGAGTGTCTTAATTACTTTTTCGTTGTTGGGACAAAAATACTCAATACCCACAGATTAAAGAAGGAAAAGTACATTTATTTTAGCTCACAGTTTGTAGAAGTTGCAGTCCAGTCAGCTGTCTCCAACGCAGGGTGGCATGGCAGAGGAAAAACAGCTCATGATATGGCAGACAGGAAGCATTCCGCTTGCCTTCCTTCTGTCCCTTTTATTTCATTCAAGCTACAAGCATATTGGATGGTACCACCCATGTCCAGCGAGAGCCTTTCTATTATCCATACTCAAAACTATGCTAAACCAATCAGTGGACTAATTCAGTTATCACATATCCTTAATCCATATTCACACAAAAGATCCAGCCAGCTCCACAAAACCCCACCTATTAACAATGGGGTGCTTGGGGAAACACCTACATACAAATCATAATGATGAGGAACCAGAGTAGGGATAAACTACTAAGTTTGGAAAATAGAATAGACAAGAAAGAATTATAAAACATGGGGCAAAATCGTATAATTAAGAAAGGAGGGGCAGAGGATTTAGCTCAGTAGCCTAAGTGCCTGCCTGGCAAGCATGAGGTTGTGAGTTCACTAGTACCACCG
>PVJX010050578.1:0-10627 GCA_004027295.1 Dolichotis patagonum | reverse complement strand
GGCCCAGATGCCGATCTCCAGGCAGTTCCCTGCAGATGAAGGGCGTGCTTACCAGTCCCAAAGAGTCGCGCCGAGATGCAGGTCCGCGCAGACTTTCAATCCAAACAGCTCAGGCCACTGTACGGTCCGGGACTTTCGGGTCCCAAACGGACAGCCTGAGATGCTGCTTTCTGGGAGACTTCCTGGGCGTGAAGGTATTCTTAACTTTATAAACAAGGGTAAAACCATTTTCCGGAGTGGTTACACCATGCAGAGTGTCCCAGTTACTGGGCTTCTTCACCAGCACTTAATATTAGTGACTTTGAAAATTTTTGTCATTCTAATAAGGGTGAGGCAGAATCTCGTCATGTCTTTTTAATTTCCCAAGTGACTGAGTGTTCAGCAACTTTTCTTTAAGTTAAAACTGCATGGTATAAAATCTACTGTTTTGAAACACCAATTTAGTGAGTTTCTGAGGGGATTATAGTCACAATTTTATGGCTCTCACTGCTACTTACTTTCAAAATAGTTTGATCACACTAAGAAACGCTTGCTCATTTCCTTCTCAGCCCAGGCCTTGGCAGCCTCCGACCTACTTTCTGTGCCTGTGTATTGTCTATCTCACATATTTTGTTAAAATGAATCACGCAGTCAGTCTGTGACCTAACGGTGTCTGGCTCATTTCACTTAATGTATATTCAAGGTTCATCGATGCTGTGCCATGAATCAGCACTTCCTTGTGTCTGAAATGATATCACATTGTGTGGACAGGTCACTCCCCATTTATGTTAGATGAACATTTGGGCTGTTTCCACTTCTCCTTCACGAGTCCAGCTCCGCTGTGAGCAATCGTGGTTGTTTTTAATGAGGACTTACGTTTTATGGATGTACATCTAAGAGTGAGGCTACTGGGCATCTGGTAGCCGGAGTTCAGCTTGTTGAGGAAATGGCAGTTTCCCAGGTGGATGCGCTACTGCACATCTGGGCAGCAGTGCGCATGCCCCAGCTTCTCCCAGCCTCCTCCCCCTCTCGTTCCTCCCCATTCTAGGGGGCATGAAATGGAATTTTCGTGTTAGATTTACATTTTCCTAACGCCTAACCCCATAAACGTCCTTTAATGTGTTCTTTGGCCATGGTTTATTATCTTTGAAAAAATAATCTATTTTGATTTTTGCCCATTTCTTAATTGAGTTGTCTTTTTATTATTGAATACAGGACTTATTATATATTCTAGATGTGAATTCTTTATCTGATATATGACTTACAAATATTTTCCTCATTTTCACTTTCTTGATAATATTCTCTCAAACAAAAATTTTAAATTTTTATGTAATCCAATTGGTTTATTCTTACTTTTGTTGTCTGTGTCAGCAGCTGAGGGTCTGCACTGGAGCCAGGAAGTGATGCTCAAGGAAAGGGCCAGAGCTGCCTCGAAAGAGCAGCTGAGTTACATCAGGAGAAGCGGCTGTGGCAAGCTTGTCTGGGAAACCAATAGCACACCACCCTCCCCTCCGGTTCCATAAATTCTATTCTCGACAATCCTTATGTGGTCTTCCAGGCCCAGAACGATGCCAACTTAATTCAGCTGGGTATCCCACTCAAGCTGACCATTAATTAACCTATCACAGTTCCATTTGTCTGTGCTACTGAAGTTATAGGGTTAGAGTTGTTCATAATATGCTTTTACTATACATGATATCCTAAGTGATTACCTCATTGATTCCCTCTCTAATTTTTATATTTCTTCTCCTTGTTACCGGCTCATATTACTCTTCTTTCTCTAGTCCTAAGGTAAAAGAAGCTTATTATCGATTATGAAGATTATTGATTTTAGAGCTTTCTTTCTTTCTAGCACTGTGTTCCATGCTCTAGCTACTCTTTAAGCACTGCTTTCATTGTATCTCACATTTTTCATTCAGTCGTAATTTCATTTTAATTGAGCTCAAAACATTAAAAAAAATGTTTAGATGTCTCCTTTGCCTAATTCTTTATCCAGAGTTGTGTTGTTTAATCTCCAAGTCTGTTTGTTTACAAGAATTCTGTGCAACTGGGGCAGGAGGGAGGTGGTTGGGTATAGGGCAAGTTAAATGCCACCAAGTTCACTGGCCTTACTGAGATTTTGTTCTGCTTTTAAAAAAAGCATGCTCCTCAGATTGTCACAAGCCTCTAGTTAGTAATCAGCTTCTTGCAGCCACAGTCGATGTAGACGGTGTCTGCCGGAGTTCCATGGCTTGCACGAAGGAGTTATCAGAGATCTTTCTTCTGCCATTCTTGCCACTATGTCTGACACTTCCCAGTGGCCTGATGTTCATGTATTCTCCTTAGTGAAGCATGATTCAAGTCTTTTGTTTATTTTTGAATTTGGTTATTTCCTTTCTGTTGGATTCTCCCCAAATGAACTTTATTTTGGGACATTTTTAAATTTATAGAAAAGTTGCAGAGATAATACAAACAGTTGCCATGTAACACCCAGTTTCTGCTGATGGTGACACGTTTCATCACCTGTTGTATTTGTCAAACACCAGCTTGTCATGAGTAGCAAAGCTTAGCTTCTGTGTGATGTCTTGGTCTTTAGTTTTGAAGGCTCTTTGTGTCGTCTGGTAGCAGCCCCTTGTCAAATGCATTGTTTTCCAATTTTTCCTTCTGGTCTGTGCCTTGTCTTTGCGTTTTCTTGTCTGCGTTACGTTTATTTTTCAAATCCAGCAAATTTATTTGGGTAATGCCATTTTTGTTTCATTCTTTGTATTTCTTTTTGATGGATGTAAATATTTTAAATGAAATAATGGAAAAATGTTATGGCCTATTTAAATGAATTAAACAGCTTATGAAAAATTTTCTTGTAGGTTTGTGTTTTGACTTAAAGATTTCAAGTGAATTAACCCACTCTTCTATTTAAGACATAGACCTCAAACTTCTGAGCACAGTTGTATCACGTTAGCACCCAAAGGCAGTATGTTTTTCATAGTGACAAGTCACCTAGTTTATATTTGAAACTTGGCTGTCATGTGTGTCCCTTCCAAGAAAGAGTTACTGATCTTTAATTATTCAACCTGCTCTGTCACACTTGTGGTACCCTGGCACTGCAGTGGCTCATGCCTGCTCCTGAGCCCAAGAATCGGTACCCATGCGACAGAGACTGAATAACGAGGAGCGTGTGGCACCCTGCTGCACCCTGGCTTCACTGCGATGCGTCCTCCCGTGGTCTGTCCCTACCATCTTTCTTGCTCTTGGCTGTCATCTCTGCCACAGCAGCCCGGCAGCTTTGATCATGTGAGTTCTGGTGCTGCTCTGCAGCTGCACAACTTGACCTTTAAGAGAGTCCAGGACAGAGTTCTGCTGACCTTTGGCTCAGGCACTTTTTGGAAAAATGGACTCTACCTGCTAGAGAGCTGGTACCGGCACGACTGCATCTTCTACTTAAGTGATTGCAAGGCACTCGGCATCCAGTGTGCTGTGACAGTTGACAGATTTGCCTCAGAATTTAATATCAAGGGATTACCTAGTGGAATTTAAATGCCATAAAGACATGAAATCCCTCTCATTCAATTAAAGAAATGTTTAAGCAAATTCTTTTCAGTGCTCTGAAGTTTTATATTTCCCTTTTGTCCATGAATTCATCTTTATTATACTTCTTCCATATAATTTTTATTAATGCACATATATTTCATGCTTAAATGTGTTTATTTATCATCCTATTATACTGATCATATTAAGATATGTCTTCTTAATTTAAAATTTGTTTTCTTTTCTGGAACCATAAGGCTTAAGTGCTTAAAAAGATTTCTGTATTAAGTTATAAGTAGTACATAATTGTTAAAAAATAAAAGACATTAAATTTTTTAAATATTCAATATAAGTAACTTTATTTGAAACACACCTATTAATGAGGTGAATGAGATTTTTTCTAATTAATTCATGCATCTCTGCATGATACTATGATTTATGCAATTAAGCAGAACCCAGCAACTATTTCTTAAGCTATTCTTCTTTTTACAGAAATGTTTGAAAAAAATGTGTTCATATAAATAGACACAGAAATGAAATATTGTGATGTCATTGTCACTTAAGTCTCTGAATGTCTTTTAAGTTATTTGCCAAAAATCATACAGTGATTTATAATCAAAATAATTTTTAACTTTGTTAAAAGCAAAGAACTGGAGACTGCCTGGCTTGGAAAAGAATTTATTCTCTCTCATCAGAGAGGCATTCTCATCTTTAGTTTCTGGGAAGTGTATGAAAATATCTTTTATAATGTTGTCAATTATCTATTAATGATCTCAGATATTCTTTCACTTGGAGGTACCTTATTTCACCAGTCTTATTTTTAAAACTTTTGGGAAAATCAACATACTGTTATTTCCTTCCACTTTTGTGGAGACATTTTTAATATAGTACATTTTTGTTATAATGTGTTTTGTTTGTTTTTTACCAAAACCTTAGAACTATATGTTTGGTTTACTACATATATGTAAGACATCTGCCACATAATCTAATTGGCAAAGTCAGTTTTCCTTTTAAAATAAATTAACCAAATCATTCTTACTTTCTGTTAAGATAGAAATCTAACATTATTTCTTCAGTTCAACCAAACATGCAGATAAGCATTTCAAGGACTCATATAAATACCACTAGAAAAAAGTTGTGGAATCCAAAGTGTAGCAGAGACAATAAAATCAGTCAAGTTAGGATTAAAAGGATGTAGCACTCATGTGATTTATCCATTTTATAATGTTATACAAATAAACATGCAGATTCTTTTCACTGAATTTTTGTTGTTGTGTTTGAGACAGTCTTGCTATGTTGCCCAGGTTGTCCTCAAACTCACAGCAATCCTCCTGCCTCAGCCTCCCAAGTGCTGGGATTATAGGTGTGCACCACCATGCCTGGCTCTTTACTGAATTTTTAATAGGGCAATGTTATGTGTATGTAAAAGGACATTTGTGAACTAAATCTGGTAAAGGTGGATATAGGCATGTATCAAACCTTAGTTTTCTGTTTTGGAGGAAAACAAGAGTCAAGTATGAAGATGAGGATAACTCCATTAACTTTATGACACAGCACGATCAGATTCTCTTTACATGATCAGTGAAAGGGAAAGCTGGCTAGCTGCTAAACACTCATCAGCCTGGAAGCTGTCATTTTCCCTTTTGCTAATAGAAGGTGAAAGACAGGAAGCGCTGGAGTATCTGGGACCCACAGTTGTCAGTGTTGTGCCTTCCCTGGTTGGGGTGACAGAAACAGGAGCCCGGCCTGTGCCCCCCCACCCCGTCTGAGGGGCGTGGCCAGCGGGGCCTCTGCAGTGCCTGCCCAGGGGCTGCCCTGAGTGCAGGGAGACCAGGATGATGGGTGGGCTCTGACCCATGCTCCAGCCTCCTCACCTGTGCTCGGCACGGTGTCTCCCTTTTTGGTTACCTTCTGAATTTTTCTTTCCTTAAAGCTCCCGGTGCTTTTCCTGTCCTTAGCCAGCCCTGTCCTCCTCACTCTGGGTTTTCTCTCCTCAGTGCCTGGCCAGCTTCCCGTGAGCTTGGCCTGGAGCCTGGAACCCATCTTCTAGGGCAGACTCACCTCTCCTGGTGCGGTCTCAGTGGACTCAGTCTTGGGGCTTCTCTGCTGCGGAGCATTGTGTCTCCCACTTCTCTGCGGCGAGTCCCAGACTAGCTCTCCCCGTGGGTCCTGGGCCTGCCTTCCCTACAGCTGTCAGGGTGGGTTACCGCAGCGCACTGGTGTCCACACTTTGCTCACAGTTCCTCCACAGGAGCTGGTGGAGGGAAAGGAGCCTCTTCCTTTCTGGGGTGTTTCTGTGCCTCAGCTGCTGCAGACTCCCACCTGCTACTCTCTAGGGTGTCCAGCCGCTGCAAGCTGGCTGGGCAGATGGAGAGACCACGGTGGGGTGGGAGATGCCGGGCCTCCAAACGGAGCCCCTGCTCCAGCCCTCACGCCTAGGGCTGGGTGGTCACAGGCCAGGCGTGCGTCCCAGAGGAATGAGCGCATGCAGTGGTGAGGGCGAGGGCGTTTCAGGGCACAGGCATCAGCTGGTGCCGCTCGGAAGGACAGGAGCGAACAGCTGTGGAGCAAAGGCAAAGGGGGCCAGCCAGCACCTGCAGAGCGTGCCCAGGCCCTGTCAGGCAGCAGTGGTTACCCCGTGTCAGCTGGGATCTCCTTTGCGGGAATATGCAGGAGATTCTGCGGCATCACAAGCTCTATCATTCTCACGTACTCCAGAAGCAAATTCTTTAGCAAAAACACAAAGAAAACCAAAACAACAACAACAGCAACTAACACTGTCCAGTGGCAATCTGGGTAAGCATATACAAAGCCTAGTTTCTAGTGGAAAGCTAGTGGATGCCAATTTCCTGCCTCTTGGGTTCTTGGTGCTGAAGAGAGCATGTCTTAGGAAACTTGCCATCATTTTACTCCGCTTTTGCCCTTCTTTCTTTCTGTTTCCTTCTGCCCTTAATAGATCCAGAATCTCTCAGGCATGAGGCTGAAAGCTGCTGACTCAGAGTGGAACCCAGCGGCTGAGAGAAGCAGCCTTTCTGGAAGCAGCTGTGGGATCTGACATGATGCCCAGATGCCCCTAGGTACAGAGACGCTGAGCAGCATGTTAGGGGGACTGAACAGGGCTGCAGGCAGGTCTTCGTGCATCCTGTGCTGTGCTGGAGGAAGTTCTCTGTGTGGTGACCACTGGTGCCCGGCCAGGGCCAGCTGGAGAGACATGGCCCTGGAGGACTGTGAGGTGGGGAGGCCGCAGGGGGCTGGTCTGTTTCCCCTGGTTACTCACTTGCTCCACTCCCAGGAATACTCAAGTGCCGTTAGGTGATCTTATTGCATTCCAGGCACTAGTCCAGCCCTTGGCGGGAGAGACCGACTCCACGCAGTCCCCATTCCCTACATGAGGCTTACGGGAGGGCCCAGGGCAGGGCTTCCTGGGCCGAGCCAAGCCTGTCTTCTGGCTCCCTGGCTTTCCTCGTCCCTCGAGCAGGGCAGGACCACCTGGAGGTCTGCCTTACAGACCTCCTGGAAGCTGCTTCTTCCCCCCATGCTCAGTGTCGGTGAAGGCCGGACCCAGGTAGAGATGGCCCAGCAGTCATTACCTTCTGGGGACACAGACAACTTGTCCAAGGTCTCTGGTAGGAAGTCATGCCCTGATGCTGTTTTCTGCTGGGCTCTGTCAGTAACATTTAGGGTGCTTCACCCTGAACCCTACTCCATGGGTGGGAGGAGGTCGAGGAGTCTGTGTTCTCAAGCGTCTGCCCTGGTGATTCCAATGTGGTGACAGACCTGGGCAAGACAGCGGTGAGGAGGTTTCAGTGGAGCAAACAAAGAGAGAGCTCAGTTCCTCCAGGATTCACGTGACAGATGGTGAGATGGAGAAAGCTCTCCCTGGGCCGACATGGCCTGGGGAGATTCTTGGGGTGGAGAGGGACCTGGGAAGGGAGGGGAAAAGGAAGGGGTGATGAAGCTGAGGTTGGGTAGGGAAGCATGGGAAGACAGAGGATGCCACTCAGCAAGGCACTGAGGGGCTGGTACTGGGTCAGTGGGAAAACAGGGTTGGAGGCCCCATGGGGTTCAGGACACAGAGGTGGTGACAGATGACCAAGTCTACAGTCAAGGGGTGAAGGTGGAGGTTGTTTTAGCTCTCTACTGTGTAAAAGCAACTCCCAAATGTGGTGGCTTCACCCAGGAGCATCCCATTTGCCCCACTGTGTGGGCCAGGACCCTGGCATGGCAAGATGGGCAGCCTCCATGGGCACTGGCTGGCGAAGGGGAAAGCTGTATATGCCTTAGGGCTCAGTGTTGGTAGTTATTTCCAAATTACAACCATGCTGCATTTGCGGGCCACAGGGCCAGCTCAGGTTCAGGGAGGAGGGAAAAAGACCACTGTGGTGGTAGTGTCAGGGTCGTCTAGTGTAGGAACACAGGGGATGGGGGTGTTGTGACAGTCAGACACCATCTACCCATGGGACTAGGTGGGAGGTCACAGTCTGTCACACAGAGATAAAGAGGAGTGGTGACAGAAAGGGACGTCTGTGGGAGATGTCTCAGATATTTGTGTCCTGACTGGGTTTGAGCCAGCAGAGATGAAGGAGGGTCAAGAAGGATCCCGAGGGCTGTTCAGTAGGTTGGTGCTGTCCACTGGGAGAAGGTGCCATTTGGCAATTTTGTGGATGTGAGTTGGAGAAGGCTGGGGCTCATGTGTGACCCGCTGACTCTGTATGGGGCAGTTGTGCAGGTGCTGCAGCCCAGGAGGGCCAGGACACAGCTACTAGAAAGACAGCAAGGAGCAGACATACCCAATAGTCTAGACACCATGGTCTAAATGTGTTCCCTTCAAAATGCAGGTGTGGCCACTGTGATCATGATGGAATTGGTGCCCTTGAAGGGGGACTTGGTGGAAGATATGCCTCTCTGGTCTCTCAAAACCCTTGGCCATGCAACAGGAAGGCTGGTGAACTTAGTGAGACACCGTGTCAAAATAAAATGTAAAGAAAGTACTAGAGTGCAGCTCAGTAGTAGATTTGTTGCCATGCGCCATGCAGGAGGTTGTAGGTCCAATTCCCAACACACACACACACACACACACACACATGCACACGCACACGCACATACACGCACACACATGCGCACACACACGCACACAGCTGTATCAAAGGCTGATGCCTAGATCTAGGACTTCCCAGCCTCTGGAGTGGTAAGAGAATATATTTCCATTCTTTACAAATCAGTCAATATTTGACATTTTGTTTTAGTGCGACAAAACAGACTGAGACACCAAATTTTCCTTTTCTAGCTTCATTCGCTTTATTGATGTCATGAGCAGCTTACTGCACTGGACTCACCCATTCTTTTCCTAAACTCAGTGAACAAGGAAAGACAGCCCCACTGGGGGCGCAAATGTGCAGGCTGAAGTGAAGCCGGATATGGGAGCTGAGAAGGGCCCCCTTTGAGGGGCTCACCCCACCCAGTGCCTTTGAAGAAGGGGCTCTTTCACAGTAAGCCGTCATTCCTCTCCTTCTCTAATCCCAAAGAACAAAACAGAAATATGAATCATGTCTTAACAACTGGGGAAACACTATAAAATTATTTTTAAAAACATTTAAAAATTTCTCCTTAGAGTAGGATTCAAAAGGGAAAATATGATTGGAAACATCAATAATGAAAGCATGTCCTTTTGAGCCTTGTTTCTGGTTATTAATTTTGTTCTTGATGAAGTTTCTGTTATGCTTGTGTCTAGATGTCTCCCCAAAGCCTCATGTGCTAATAACTGGGGCTTTTGGAAATGGCTAGACCTAGGGTGTGTCTAGGGATTAAAGATGTGTGTTAACTGGATTAGTTAGTTTCCTAGTACTCGTTCTTGGTATAGCTGAATGGGTTTCCTAAAGAGGGAAGCCTCACCCTGAGTGTGGGAGGCACCAGTTAATAGGCTGCCAGCCTGGGTGGAACAGAACAGGACAGGAGAAGGAAGGTTCGCTGCTGCTGCTTCCTGCCTTCCTGCCTACCCTGCCATGGACTGTTTCTCCCGTGGGATGCTCCTCTGCCATGCCACTCACCCCGGAGCCAGCTAGTTATCCAGTAAAACCTCTACGCTGGGAGCTAAATAAACTTTTCCTTCTACAGCTTACATGTATTGAATATTTTCTTCCAGCAACAAGAAAAGTAACTAAGATAGCATCTGAGTCTGATTTTATTTTTATTTATTTATTTTCTAAGTCTGATTTTAAAGCACCAACTTCTGCTCTCAGATTGTGAGGAGATTATGTCTAGGAACCGCTTTATGGCTGAAATTCTTCTTCTTTTTTAATTTAAAGAGAAGAAGAAAGAAAAAAAAACCCAAACAAAACAGAAAGAGGGTAGCAACAATACAGAATTCCAAAGGGGAAAGAAAAAAAAAAAAGAACAACAACCACAACAAAACAAAAACAAAAATACTAAGAAATCGCCACTTGATAAGTTACATACTGCCATCATTGGAAATAGTTGTTCAAGTTACAAAGTTAAAACATACAAAGTACACATTCAAACAATGAGCCTGTTAATGGTTCTGCTCAACATTCTAACAAAAACAGTAATATGGACATCTTACACACTTAAACACACATACAGTTATATCCTTTAGAGCACTATCTTTTCCTCTCTTTTTTACAGTAGCAATTACACATTGGCTGAAATTCTTTTATCAAAAGTTACCATACACATAGGTTACCTATGAGGAAAGGAAAGAGCTGGGCATCTGCTAATCTTAATTACTGCTATGAGGTCTGGGGTTGTGCTTTTTCAGGTGAGACTCAATCCATACAATAGATATATTAAAAACAAAGCCTAATATTTCACTTGTAATTGAATCTCAGTATTTTGATAGTATGTTTTATGTGGCATAAATATTAAAATGTAAGTATTCCAATCTACTCTGGGAAAGCAAGCATTGGTGACAAGATGTGGTTATTAAAAGTCATAAAACAATAGCTTTAGGTAGATGTGGCAGCATGAAGTAAGGTCACAGAAACTTCACTTCTTACTGTCTGATCACAGATGAATACAATAACAGAACAGGAGAGCAGAAAGTGATGCCATCCCAAGCGGTACAATGTCATGTCTATACCCCATCTCAAAACTATACTGTGGAAAGAAGATCAACTCATTAAAAAGA
>PVJX010050577.1:0-10649 GCA_004027295.1 Dolichotis patagonum | reverse complement strand
TAAACTTCAGCTTAGATTTCAAAGGCCTAGTAAGAAAGAGGACAGCGTAAAGTGTGTCGTTGTTGGCTTTTTATATTGATTTATGTTGAAAAGACAGTATTTGTGACAGTCTTCGCTGAATAAAACAAGCTATTAAATTCTGTTTCATCTTTAAACTTTTTAAAAAGGGTGGCTACTAGAAAATTTAAAATTAGATGTTTATTGGGCAGCCCTGGCCTAGAAAAATGCCTTTTCTGGGTAGACTGTTAGGATGTTAAAAGTCCCCCAAAGGTCTCTTACAACTTGGATATGATATGTCCCACACAAGGTTCATAAGTAGGAGGCTTGGTTGCTGATGAGCTCTGAATTTGGTGACATTATTGGGAGGTGATGCCAGCAGGAAGTAGAACCTAGAAGAAGGGAGTTAGTAGTTTGTGGAACAGTGACCTTGGGGACTGATCTGGTCCTTAGCCCCTTCCTCTCTGGATGTCTATGGTCATTCTTTCTCTGCTTCATCACTGCTATGAAGAGAGCAGCTTTGCTCTGCTATACCTTCCCACCGTGGTATTTGGCTTCCACTCAGGCCCATAGCAGCAGAGCCAGCAAGGAACCATGGACTGAAACCTCTGGAACCATGAACTCTTTTGTCCTCTAAGCTGATTGATGGCAGGTACTTTGTCAGAGTGGTGGAAGCTGACTAACAAAGGCCCATGCGTTAAAGGCTTGGTCCCTAGCATAAGCACTGTTGGGATATAGTGCAACTTTGGGAGGTGGGGCCTGGAGGGAGGTCTGTAGGTCATTGGGGTGTGTCCTGAGAGGGGATTTTGAGTCTCGGGCCCACCCCTTGCCTTTTTTACTTCCTGGCCATGAGTTGAGCCGCTCTGGTCAGTACACCATGTGCTATCTTACCACCGGCTCCATGACAGGGCCATTTGACCATGGACTGGAACCTTCAACATTATGAGCCAGAATGAATCTTTTCTCTTTAAAGTTGATTATCTTTGACATCTTATTACAGTGACAGGAAGCTGACTACCATAGGGGGGTCAACCCCATAATTCCGATGTCCTTGGAATTTGTTGACACCAAAGCATGCTTGGCGCCTGGGTGTTAGGGAGATTAATTAGAAGGATAAGCAGCATCCACAAAAGATGTTTTCATACCTAGCATTTTGGAAAGGCAAGAATTTTCTCTGCCGCCTAATTAATTTAGGCAAGTTTAGAAGATTATTAGGTAGATATGCTCCCCGTGCCTACTGCGAGTAATAATAGCACCATGCATTTAATTGCTTGACTCCTCTTTAAAACCATAACAATAAAGAAGTGGGGGTAGACACAGAACCCTAACATACTTTAGGGAAAAATTGCCCCAGAGCATCCAGAGAGTGGCACGGCAGAGGGGGATTCCAGGAGTTGGTTTTTCACTTCTGTGGTTAGGTATCAGCGTGGTGTGGTCTTGACGTGTGTGGCCAGGGCTGGCCTCATTTTGGTTGTTCCGGAAGAAGGTCCTGTGTGATCGCCACTCCCGCGCCAGAGCCAGGGTAACTGTGGCCCACACGTCATCAAAGGATGATGCTGAGGAGCGAATTCGAATCCTGTGTGTCCTGTCAGTCTCCCTTGCTGATTTGTCTCCACCACAGATGCTTAAATGCTTGCGGTGAGAGATTTACAGTTTTTAAACTTCTGCGTTGTTAATGTAGAATATTCATTTACCTTTAAAAACTGGTATAATTAGTGGCTAATTTTCATAATTAAAACAGATCACTCTTTTTTATCTCCCACCTTCCTCTCTTCCTTCTCTGGTCACTTTGTGTATTTCTGTTACTATTTTTCTTCTTCCACCTGATAATTATTATTGTTTCTTCTTCCTCTTTTTCTTTTATGGTGTGGACCGCATGGTGAAGCCCCCAGAATGCGATCTGTTGCTTTGGCCCTTTCTTTTACTCCAAATCTTGTCCTTTGAGCTTTCCTGTGCTCACCTTTGCCCTTTGTCCCACACAGCTTTCTCTCATCTGGGGAACCCCAGGGGTTGAATCCCCTGGTGGTGTCCAGTGGCGGCCCCCAGCACAGACAGGGCCAGCCTGGGCCAGGAGCTGTACAAACCATTTCCTCCAGGAGGGAGCTGATTGGGCTGGGCACCGGGTGGGGTCCCCATGGGCTAGCAGAGGCCTGGTTTTGCTTAAGATCTTCCCAGCAGCGGAGGGAGCAGTAAACAGTCTGCTAATGAAATCCGTAGGTGGCAGTAAATTTGGAGAGGTTGCAGTCCCTGCCCGGGGAGAGGACATTGGGAAAACACATTGGGAAAGCACAAAGCACGGTAGGAAGGTGAGGTGAGGCTTGGCTCGGGGAGATGAGATTCTGCCTGGAAAAGTACAAACTGCCATCTGGAGAGAAATTAGCAACGGTCGCTGCCCGGTGGGGTGTCAGTCAGTGGCACTGTGATTGACTTGGAGCCAGAGCTGTTTCTTCTTCATGAGAATCAATAGCAGTCGTTTAGTTTTTTTAACCCCTGAATTTATCATTCAGGCATAGAGCCAGTCCCACCCCAGCCTGGGTTTGTAAGGCTCGGCTTTACAGGAGAGCAGGTAGGAAGCGCCATCCAGACGCGTTTCCTGGTCTGTGCACGTTTTCAGGCCAGGGGTCCGAGAACTTGGAGGTTGGTTCCAGAGCCTGGACCCGTGTGGCAGACCAGCTGGTGGAGACAGCTGACCGCTCAGTGTGGATTAGAAGGTGACTGGCTTGCAGGTGCGTGGCCCCCAGGGCACTCCCACAGTTGGTCTCTGGGTTGACCTACAGCTTATGACTCTCTAGGTCTTCACGGCCCCGCTTCTTCTAGAAGCTTCTAGAAGCTTCAGAGTCACTTGAATATCTCCAGGGACCTGGAGCCAGCTTGCCACTTTGTGAGAGGGGACAAAACAGCATTGTGGATGGAGAGTGGGTATTTTGGAGTTAGGCCTTTGTTTCGGCCATCTTGGCCATACCGTCTCAGTCTCAACTTGCGTGTCTGTAAAATGGTATCAATAAGACTGAAGAGATATATTGTGTATAGAGAACTTTGCTTGGCAGTGAACCTCAGCTGGCATAAGCCAGGCCACCCTTGAACTATGCATAAGTCACAATCAAATCCTTTTCAGTATGGATCCCCAGAGGACCCCTTTCGGATGGGGTGGCCCCAGGAGGTGGCATGGACCGCAGACAGGAACTGGGAAAACAATAGTGGCATTGGGCCTTAAGAAACGAGGTGCCAGGCGGGGTGGCGCACACCTGTAATCTCAGCACTCGGGAGGCTGAGGCAGGAGGATCGCTGTGAGTTGGAGGCCAGCCTGGGCTACATAGTGTGTTCTAGCCCAGCCCAAACTCAGAGGGAGACCTTGTCTCAACAAACAAACAAACAAACAAACAATAAAGGAACCAGGCAAGTTCGCAGTTGAGTTTCCTGATGTGGTTGATTGCACTCCAGGCATAACCGTCTCGCTTTCCAGCATGTTACTGGAAATGAACATTTTGCAGTGGGGTGGAAGAGCAGCCAGAGGTCCTTGCTCAAGCAGAGAAGGTGACCAGTAAATGATGTTTGTTACCACACATCCCTGGAGTGAGGTAACTGACCGGGCTGAGAAGGGGGAGTCCTTCCTTGAGCAAACACTGCGTGTTTCTTGCCGACACTTCCCTGAGAGGGAAGGGGCAGGAGAGAAGCTTCCAGGGAGGCTGAGGACACAGCTGGTGCAGCTGCCTTGCTAGGCAGTCGCTCTCCATCGGAGGAGGGACTCTTTTGGGGAGAGTAGCAATGACCTAATTTATTTCCTTTATTTCCTTCTGGCCTACACTGGGCAGGAAGCCCGGACCCACAAGGTCTTAAGCTCCCTGAAAGGAAATCGTTGTGCTGATAAAGAAGATCCACGTGGAGATAGACCAGGGAAGGCGGCGCTCACCGCCCTCTTCTTTGCCCGACCCGACCCTGCATTCGGTCAAAGAATCACAGAACCCCCTGCCTGGCTGGATCAGGCACCTCCTGCTCCTGAAAAGACACCCTTAGAACTTGCACCCGCCCGTCCTTTCACTGTCCACCGTCCCCTAATTGTTTGATCGCATCTTTTTCTCTTTCCTACCTGAGCATGACCGAGGGCTTTTTGAGGACAAGTTTCATAACCGTCTTTGGACTGGTTGGACTCAAACATCTGTTTGAAAAATAAAAATTAATTTCCATGGCTTCTGTTCTTCATGATTCTTAAAAGGACATAGTGAAATGTAGCTGAATTTTTATCTAGAGGATTAGTGTCAGTGGAGGTCAGGTGCTTAGAGCATTGATATCACTGCTTACTCTGTGGAAGAAGTAAATGTATTTATTTCTCCTCATCTCCATTAGAGCTCGGTCTCCACAGTTACACATTTATCTGTGTGAATCAGTGCGGGTTTTTCTTTCCTTAGTGTGCATTTACATACATCATGATTACAATTCTTGCAGGGAGCCATACAGGTGCATAACACGTCCTAATCTTCCCCCTCCCATTCCCTCTCTCTGCTCTGTGTCCATCTCTTGGTTCCCTTTCCATTTACAAGAGATCTCCTTGCTTGCTATTAGCTGTCTTTTATTTTGTTCTTTAATTACGTTTCGGGATTCTCATATAAGAGAAACCATGCTTGCGTATTTGATTGATTTCACTTCTCATTATGGTCTCAAGGTACTCCCATTTTCCACAGATGGCTTCGGATTTATCCTTCTTTACGGCAGAGTAGTGCTCCCTTGTGTATAAATACGTATTTCTTTTTCCATTTCTCTGTGGATGGATGCGAAGGCTGCTGCTTCCAAGACAGCTATGAAGAGCGGAACTGCCTGAAACGAGTATGCACGGATCATTGAAAACTGGTGTTTGAGGACCGATGTCCCATCCACCACTTCCTGTGCTGGGAAGCTTGGAGTTGCTAATTAATTTGGGTCATCCCTTCTGAGCTCTATCTACACTGTGACATTGCTGTTAACAAGAGTCTGTTGTGTCAACAGACATGGCAGCCTTGTGTTTTTTTGTGTTAAGCCAAGGAGACGTCTCCTTGGGAGAGAATTCACTTCTGAAAGGGCAGTGATCTCCCTGGCTGGGGCACTTGACTTTGGAGAGACTGTTGACCGTCAGTGGTTCCAGGGGGGGCGTGGAAACCCGGTAAGGAGAAGTGTTGAGGTTCCAGTTTTGGGCTGGACTTGGTGATTTCTGAGATCCTTTTGCTCTCTTAGCGTTCAGTGCTAAGTCTCGCAGGGTGAGATGGGATAGGGGGAGGTAGCTGAAAGGTGTGTTTTAACCCTATCTTTTCCCTCTGCAGCTGTCTTAACACCCACTCCGAAGCACATGGTTTAAGCTGAGTGTCCGCTCTGGACTTAGCCATCAAGATACTGGCACAAATGCTTGCCAGGCCTGTGGACTCTTTGCATGCCTTATTCATTTTCGTTTTGACCTTAGTAGATACCCGGTGAATGTTTTTTATTTAGTTTTCAGTGCTGGGGATTAAACCCAGGGTCACACACATGCTAGGCAGGAGCATCACCACCGAGTTACACCCTCAACCTTTGTTATTTTATTCTGAGGGAGAATCTTGGTAAATTGCCCAGGCTGGGCTCAAACTTGGGGGTTCTCTGGCCTCAGCCTTTTTTTAGGTGGAATTACAGACAAGGGCCAGTATGCCTGGCCTACTGTTTAGATAGTAGATGTGCAGAATTTAGGTCTCCTTTTTTCGAAATCAAGACCCTTTAGTTTTAGGGTTTCCACGAGGTGTTGTAAGCATAGTAGAATTGAGGAGCTCATAGATGTTGCATTGTAATATCTTTGGGGCTCCTTAAAGGGCACAATAAGCTGAATTTTCTGTACTCTTTCCTCAATCAAAGTCTGCTTTCTAAAAATGCCAGTGTGTCAGAATGAATAATCCCCTCTGGGCCTGGTGAGGTCAGTTAATGTCAGACAGGGGGCTGCATTGCTAGGTTAATGGAGGCTGGTGTGTGGGGCTTTTTGGGAATGTCTGTATGGGTGTGCAGAGCTTCTAGACTCCAGTTGCTGCCTGGTGGCTGAGTTGAAGCAGGAGTGTGTTAAGTTGATTCTGTGTGTAGGAGCTCAGCCTCTCAGGTGTCTGCCCCTGAATGGGTGACCTCAGAGTCTTTAAAAGTTCTTGGAAGCCTGATGGAGAATCAAGCAACAGTGACCCACAAGCTTCTGAGATTCCCATGGATACTCCACGAAGGTCAAGTGCAGGATTTCTGTGACTGCAGCCTTGTACAGGTTTTCCTCTGTGGACATGGGAAGCCTGTGTGAATTGGGAAGTGTTTGCATATTGTCTTAGAATAAAGAGGTGATTCCTTGGAGATTTCTCTCTGAATGACTTGCCGGGCCGTTCTACTCATATCAACTTAAGAGCTATAGAAAGTCGTTAATTTGTCAGATGAACTCATTTCAGTGTCCCTGACCATACACAAAATGGACACAGAAACCAGAAGTTTCTAGAAGTTTCCAGAAGTTTCCATCATGCATACATTCATCAAGTGATTGAGCCTTTGGGCTCTTTTGGTTGTGCTGCCTGCTGTCTATTGTCTCTATCTTCCCTATGGTCCCTTCTCATATTCCCTGCCTCAATCTCCTGCTAAGTAAAGGGACCCAAATCTGATCCTTTGTGTTTTACTTCTCTGCTGGGCCCAGTGCTGATCTGGTGGCTGCACCTCTGCCACCTAGGCCTAAAGACATAGTAAGGAGGCGAGAGCTGAGTGGAGACAGGCAGGGCAGGCACACAAACTTCATTTACTTGAGAGGAAAATTTAACATCCTGCTCTCTTCTTCCATTTCTTCATATGGAAAATGGGAATCATTTGAGTTGTAGTGCCGGGGTTCAGAGCAGGATCTGGCACCCAACTGCCTGGGTTTGAATCCTGGCCCGCTGTTGTCAGCTGTGTGATGATGGACAGGCTCCATCTATAAAACGAGGATGTAAATGCAGCTGGAGCTTCCCTGACCTGATGTTCTTGACCCGGAAGTTTTTCAGATTTTTGTAAGGTTTGGGAATATTTGTATATACTTTGCTAGCCAAGGCTTCCTAATCTGAAAACCAGAGATCTGAAAAGCTCTGAAATCCAAGCTCAGTACATTTCAGGTTTCTGATCTTTAGGTTAGGGATGGTCAATCCTCAGTACCTCTCTTGCTGAGATGTTGGGAGGAGTAAGTGAGTCACGTGTCACGGTAGCAGCTGAGACTAGTGCAGGGCACGCACTGTACATGGCACTGGTGTTTGCTGTCATTATCTAGGGGAGCATTAATGCTACAATGGATATTAAACACTTGGGCATATCACAGGCTCAATTCATGTTAGCTCTTTTGCTTTATAACCTTGGCAGAAAGTAAACAGATTACCTCTCTTGATTTCCCATTAGATTTTTCATTTTCCTGTTTCAGCTCTCAGGATCCAGACCCTCACCTGCAAAGGCTTGTTGCATCTAGCCAGGAAACTGATATTTTTTTGAGACTCTTGGTGCCTGAGTGCTGGTATTTATCCAAGCGTGCTGCCCGGAGGCTGACAGAGTGTGTGTTATTATCTCCACTTTATTGATGAGCAAACTGAGGTTTGGGTGTAAAGAGATTTGTACACAGTGACACAATCATTAATAGCAGCTAGAGCATAGAAGCTTTTCAGACTGTGTCCAGGATCGTCTGGGAGTCCCATGCTGTGGCTCTGGAATAATACTCTTTCTTCCTCGTTTTCAAGGGCCAAGTATCTTTCTTCGGAGTTTTAATTGGGAGCTTCAAATGACTTATCCTCAGCTGGACCATTTCCTGCGGCTTATGTAAAAGCATATGATTTTTTAGGCCTCTCTTAATTGCACTGCTTGGAGCTTTGTGCAAAAGGTAGACTACAAGGGATGATGGAAAGAAACAATGAATGTTTAAATTAAAATAAAAAATATAGTGTAAGACGCATTGCTAAGAACAATGGAGTAAGTGTGTTTGAACTGAGGAGGATTTTAAGGGGGATTCATGGCAATACATTTTTGCTGTAATGCATTTTTTCATTTTAAACATTCACTGTGTTTCTGATCACCCCACGTTAACACTTCATATCAGTTTCTGTTGTATGAAAATATTGTGATGTGTTATCATCCACCTTGCTCTGCGGACCTGGTACTGTGCAGCTTCTGGCTCTTTCCCCTCAACTCAGAGTGAGCTTGAAAGGTAAATATTTTGAATTGATTCAGGACCCTGAGGTGCAGCTGCTGTAGCACAGTGGAAGACACTTAGAAAAGAGGATTCCAGAACTGCTTCAGAAAGTGGCAGGAATGATGGGACCAGTGAGTTGGAATCGAGGGAGAGTATTTTTTTTGGGGGGGGGATTAATGGCAAATATGTCTTTTTGTGTAATAAAATGTTTTAAAAAATTAAACATTTATTGTACTTTTTGATCACTTGTGTATTAACCACTCTTTTCACTACGCTGTGTTTAGGGAAAAGGGGACCTAGTAAAGTTTTAGGTTGTTGCTTTTTATATCTTGGTATAGTCGCTTTTTTGGGGTGCCATTTGTAAGGGGGAAAATAAATATAACATACACTGTTTGTTAGGTTTGCCTGTTTTTGTAGGTGCTTTTAAGAGGGTGTGAAAAGTTGCAAAGGGAAATCTAGTTTTGCAAAGGAGTTTCTGCTGCTTAAAAATGGTATTGGGGGTTGGGGCTGCTGCTCTGTGGCAAAGCAATTATAGGGCATGTAGGAGGCCTGGATTCTATCCCCAGCACTGCAAAGCGCTTAAAACACCCCCTCCCCCAAGAAACGCCAAAAACCTGGTCCTGGATGCTATGACGAAGCTGTTTAAAGCCATGAGTGATGACGGCCCACCAAGAATGATTGAGAACGTGCTAAAATTCATTTTATAGCTGGATGGTGAATTATAGCTCTTGCTCCTAAATTTAAGTGACAGAACTTGCGGTTGTAGCTTAAAAACTTGCCACCTTGAGATATTGATGGAATCACATTACCAGAGCGGTAAAGCAGCGTTTTAATTTGTTATTTTCACTGCTTAAACCCAGAGGGACTTCTTAGCCCTCATTGCCTTCAGCTCTTGATGTGTTCTTGCCAGTGAGCACAAAGGACCAGTGCAGTGGGGGAAAAATAAGCAACCTTTCAAATTTGGAACATTCCTGCTAGAACCTGTGGTCCGACCCATTCGCTGCCCAGTCTCAAAACTAGGGCTCTTCTAGAGCACGGACAAGTACATGTGATAATTTCATAGTGGGAGCACAATAATGTCTTAGCAATTAGCATCTTTGTTGTCCTTTACTTCTTAAAGAGGCCCAACTGTGGGTAACTGTTTTTGTATCATTTAGGATGTGGAAACTAAGTCTCAGAGAGGTTAACTAATTTGCCTGAGGACGCACAGCTAGGGAGAGCTGGAGCTCAGGTTTTCTGGATGTCTAAAATATGATCTTTATGAGAAACTCTAGACGCCCTTTTCTAATTTAAATGAAGATTTTCAGCATGATATTTTCTCATCTCTTCAGTCCTTTCTAGTTATCTGACCATAAGGATGGGAAGGTGGGCTCATTAAGAATTTCAGGACGAGGGTTTCCTTTTAGAGGAGGGTGGGAAACTTCTAGGACTGGAGGTGTACCATTCTGGCATCAAGAAAGGAAAAAGGAGAGGCAGCAGTGCATCCCTTCTTGGGAAGCTTAGAGACCTGCAGGTGTCGGGCCTTACTGTACCAGCGGGTGCAGGAGGGAGCCGGCGACAGGAAGCCGCAGTGATCCTCTGTCCCCACCTGCTCTGCGACGGCTGGTCCCTTCACACAGTCCGGTGGAAACCCTGACACTTGCGAGCCCTGGGTCCTTCTCAGGATTTATTGCTACCTTATGAAGCAAGTGTTTCTTCACTTTCCTGCAAAGGTGGCAGAAGCCCGGGGAATTTGTAATTGGTCCAGTGCCGGGAGTCAGAGGGCGAAGCCAGTTTGGATTCCGCTTGGATTCTGAGTTCTGGCCCGCAGCTTAGGTTGCATAACGCTTCTTTATGTTTATGCGCGATATAAATCTCCGACCGGACAGCTGTGAAGTGCTTTTGGCAGGCTTTGTTGCTTCAGCTGTTTAAAAGGAATGGCTTTCATAAACACAGAGAGGGAATTGGATTTTCACGTTGTGAAAATTCATATTAGAGAAGTGGGAAAGGTCATTACCACGGGAATCCCACTAATCCCAAAGTTCTAAATGAGCTGGCCTGTCCTGGGACAGTCACATTTGTTTCTTTTTGGTACTTAGTACCACAATTGCTCCTCCTCCTCCTCTTCGAACTCCTCGTCCTCCTCTTTCTCTTTCTTCTACTTCTCCTTGTTCTTAAGAGAAACTTCATGAATGACATCTTAGGACTCAAAAGAAAGGAAAAATAAAACCTCAATCATAAACTCATTACTCTTAAACATTAACTGTTGTTCTTACCTCCGATTTTTGTTGTCGTTGTTGTTGTGGTGGTGGTGGTGGTGAAATATGTACGATTTTTTAGCCAGGTGGGGTGGCACATGCCTGTCATTTCTGCACTCAGAGGCTGCGGCAGAAGGATTGCAGTGAGTTCAAGCCCGGACCACATAATGGCCTGAACTATATAGTGAGACCCTGGCTCAAAGAACCGAACAAAACAGAGAGCAGCGGGGAAGGAGGATGGGAGATGAGATTGCAGG
>PVJX010050576.1:0-10629 GCA_004027295.1 Dolichotis patagonum | reverse complement strand
GAAGTAATAGAACTGAATCATACCTGTGAGCAATTGGATTTAGTAGATGTTTACAGTGTTCTATCCAACCACATCAGAATACCATTCTTCTCAGCTGCAGACATTCTCCAAATTAGACCAGATATTATCCCATAAATCATTCTAAAGTAAATGCAAAGGTATTGAAAATTTCACATGCATAATATCTGACCATAGCATAGTGCAATTGGAAATTAATGGCAAAAGGAATTGCAAAGCCTGCATAAATACATGGAATTTGAAAAACAACCTTCTGAAAAGCAATTGGTCTACAAATAAAATTAAAGAAGAAATGATGCAATACCTACAATTCAATGAAAATGCAGAAAGAACACACTGTAATCTGTGGGATGCAATGAAAGTGGCCTTAAGAGGGAAATATATAGCAATAAATTGTCATTTCAGGAAAACAGAATGAGTGCAAATAAACAAGCTAATGTTTCATCACAAGTTTCTAGAAAAAGAATAACAAGTTAAATGCAAACCCCATAGAAGAGAACAAATTATAATTATTAGAGCACAAATTGATGCAATTGAAACTAAAAAAAAATACAAAAAAGTAATGAATCAAAAAGCTAGCTTTTTTTGAGAGAATAAACAAAACTGACAAACCTCTAACTAACCTTATAACGAAAAAGAAAGAAAAAACCCAAATTCATGCAATATGGACTGAAAACAAGAAATTACTACAGATCCCATGGAAATTCAAAACATCACGAATACCTACTTTGAAAATCTCTTCTCACATAGAGGAAATGGCCAGATTTCCTCTATGAACTGCCAAAGCTCAGCCAAGAAGAAACAGCTCTTTCAAATAAACCAATATCAGCTACTGGAATAGAAAACAATTAAAAACTAGCCAACAAAAAAAAACCCAGGTCCTGAAGGATTCATGGCTGAATTCTGCAAGAAATTTCGAGAAGATCTGATGCCAATACTACATACATCTTTGGTTAAATTGAAAAGGAAGTAATCCTCCCTAAATCATTTCTAGAAGTATTACTCTGACACAAAAACCAAAGAAAGACCCCCCAAAAAGGAGATCTATAGTTCTATCTCACTAATGAATATTGATGCAAAGATTATCAATAAAATACTGGCAAATAGAATGCAGCAAATTATCAAGATTATGCATCATGACCAAGTGGGTTCCATTACAGGAATGCAGGAATGGTTTAATGTACACAAATGAATAAATGCAATACACCACATCAACAGAGCCAAAAAGAAATACAATGTGTCATCTCAATGGATGCAAAACTAGCTTTTGATAAAATCCAACAAATGTTCATGATAAAAACCTTTCAGAAACTTGGAATACATGGTGTCTATCTCAGTCTCATGAATGCCTTCTCTGAAAAACCAACAGCCAACATTATACTAAATTGACAAAACCTGAAAGCATTCACTTTAAATTCAGGAACAAGCATGGATGTCCAATATCACCACTGCTATTTAATATAGTGCTGGAAATACTAGCCAGAGAAATCAGACAGCAGAGAGAAATAAAAGGAATAAAGATAGGAAAGGAAGACTGTAAATTATCATTATTTGCAGATGACATGTTACTCTACATAGAAGACCACAAAAACTCCATTAAAAGACTACTAGAGATAATGAACAAATTCAGCAGTGTAGCTGCCTACAAAGTTATTGCTCAAAAATCAATAGCATACCTGTACTCAAACAAAAACTCACTGAGAGCATTTCCAAAGATGGGGTACTGGTAGGTAGCAGGATAGGGATACTCTCTGAGACAGACAGCTCAACTTCCACAATAAAACACCCTGGAAAGGCCCAGAGGGAGATGGATGCTCTCAACCTAGGAAGAAACTGAAGTCAAGGAAACTACTCGAATATGAGGTCCCAGGGCTACCATAAGAGAAGCTATGATCATTGAGCACAGCACTCTTGCTGAGCTGCCTGAATTTCTGCCTGAGACTGACCTGACGACTGAACAGTGTCAATGTGACTGGTTTGAGTGGCCCTGAGTGTGGCATCATAACCTGCCCTGCATGCGACCCAGACAGAGGCACTGTGAATTCATGCTGCAGCCATGTTGAGGTCAGAGGTAGAGGGGACCAGCAGTTCTCGGGGAAGGCATCAAGACATGCTAAGTGATGAGCATAAGACCCTCCTGTGGGAAATGGGCAACCAACTGGACAACATGTTGGATTTGGGCAGGATAGCCCTAACTCCATAAGGAGGTGGCTTCAATTGGTTGTTTCCTTTGCTGAGCGGATTGGTGAGATTATGTTTGACAGGACCACGTTTCTGCCTGGGACCCAGTGGTTGAATACAAATTAATTCCCTGAGCACAGCGCACACCGACGCAGTGAAGGCCTGCACAGGTTGACTGGCCTGGAGGGGAGGAGCCAGCACACACTGCCCTTGCTTGAACTTCAAGCTCTGATAGCTGATTGCAGGTGGCAGAAGCCCCTAGACTGCATGCTCCAGAAGAACCCTAACCAACAAGAAAAGGGGCTTGGAATTACACTACACACTTGTATGGAGGGAACAAAAATATGACAAAAGAGAGAAATAAGAAAAAGCCCCCAGCATGCAACCCTGAGAATATTAAATCAGGAGAGGTAAACACACAAGAAATTGAGGGCAGCAAACATGCAACATCAAACACAGTATCAGTGGACATAAAGAGATATCTTCAGGACGTCGTAAGTGGGACAAAAACTGAAATATTAATTCAAATTAAACAAGAGATAAGCAGATTAATAAAAGAAGGGCTGGGAACCTCTCAAGAAGACACAGACAGAAGAATGGAGGAACACAAAAGGAGAGAAATGTTCAATGAAGAATACAAAAAAAACTTAGAATTCATGAAGCAAATTCAAAGAGATTACCAGGAAACAAAAGACTCTATAGAAAGCTGGAAAAACAGTTTGAAAGAAACCAAAAATAGGCTATCAAAAATTGAACATAGGCTTTCAATGTGTGATCATGAAAGAAAAAATCTCTAAAAAATAACAAGGGATCAGGCAGTGACCATACAAAGGATAGAGGACGACAAGAGGATATATAACTTAAGAATAAAGCATGTGAATGATGAAGCAGGAATCAAAACAGAAGAACTGCAAAGGCTGTTCACAGAAATTAAGGAAAACTACCCAAAGATAGAAGAAGGAAATGATATGCAGATGTATGAAGCATACAGAACTCCAGTCACCTACAACCGAAAAAGAGCTACACCCAGACACATAACAACCAAGATCCCAGAAATTCAATATAAGAACAGAATATTAAAAGCCATCAGAGAGAGGAAACAGATCACTTATAAAGGAAAACCTATCAAAATCATGGCAGACTTTCGACACAGACCACCAAGTCAAGAAGAGCTTGGAGAGAAGTAATTCAAGCCCTGAAGGAGAACAATCTCCTGTCCAGATTGAGGTATCCTACAAAACACTCGGTAGAAATTAATGGAGAACCAAGATGCTTCCATTAAAAAGAGGAACTGGGAGAATTTCTTGCCATCAATTCAACCCTACAAAAAATACTAAAGGACATTTGAGAGAGAGAGAGAAAATGAATATGACCTTTTCAGGAATAGTGGCAGAGAGGCCTCAGTGAGCAGGGCAGACAGTGGAGTGGAACAGAAAAATAGACAACCAATGGCAGAAAAGCAGATGAGCAGAAATAAGGCAGAGAAGATTGGCTGTAATCTCTAGTATAGATGGCCTCAAAAAACTAACCGTGCAAAATGCAGGCAGAGTAGATCAGAAGGTAGGGTCCATTGAGATGCTCTATATAGCGAGGCAGTGGGACCCAAAACAAGCAGTGCACCCTATACAAGTGAAAGGGGAGGAATTTTCTAAAAAAAGGGAGGCAGAGGATATTGTTAATTGGGTAACAACATTTAAAATCTACATTATTCTCATTAGTCTGCTTGGATGGATTGCATGCTGTTCCAGTTTGTCTACTTACACTAGACCTGAGGACATGGTCAGCTATCCCAAAAATAAGAGGACATATTATGGTAATCATCCTTAATTTCCTATCAACTTAATCTGAAGCCCTGTATAACTTAATACTGTCTTATTGTGATTTATCTTATTTGAATCTGTTTTGTTAGATTGCTATTTTGTATTGACTGATTTTATTCAAATCTGTTATGATTGATAGCATCCAGCCTGAGAGTATAGGCAACTACACTGAAGATGACACGATTCACTAAGATACCAACTCTGGTTTGATTATTACCTGCTTTTGACATCTTATAATATCTCCAATGCTTCATTTAGATTAATGTTGTTATATATTGCTAAGACACCATGGTAATCATTGTAGATCACCTTGTATTGTGGTTTTATAAGACTTTTTCCTTCATGCTTTTCTAGGAATTGTCTTGTTATGCCTTGCTTTGTTTTGTTTTTCCCTCTAAAACAGAAAGGATAGATATACATGTAGACTCATGAATGTGTAGAGCTTATAGACAGTTTATGAGAAACAAATATATAACGCATGTTGAAATGAACAATTACTTTGAAGAAAAAGAGACACTACAGTACCCAGTGCTGTTTCCATAGTGTCTTTATGTGAAATCCAGGAAAACAATCATTCTTTGTTCACAGTGATTTTAGCTTGTTCTGTTTAGTTTAAGTTCAACACACATGACGGAATGGAGAGCTGTTTTAAAGAGAATGAGAGACACTATAACAGCCATTCTTGGCTTCCCTACTGTCTGGTCTTGACGACCTGAAATGCCTTCCTCATCCTGCTCAGATCAATTCCATACTATGTTGCTTCATGTGAATTCCCTGTATGTGACAATATGGACAACTATTTGGAAGAAAACAACAGTCAATATGATAGAGTGAGTATCTCCGATTGTTTAGTTTTGAAATTTATGTCTCTTACATTTTTTCTTGTGATCCCCTTTGTTCTGTTTTGTTGTGTTTAATTTTACATTTGGATATAATTGCAATTATATTTGAGTGTTTAAGATGGATGACCATATTGCTGTTTTTGTCAGATCATGGAGCAGAACTGTTAACCGTCTCACTGTTTGAGTGTCTATTTTACATGTTTTAACTTTGTAATTTGAATTTCTATTTCCAAGATGTCAGTATGCAATTTGTCAAGTAATAATTTCTTAGTTTTTTTGTTGTTCTTTTCCTTTTTTTCCTTGGCATTGTATATTGTTGCTACCCTTTATTCTGTTTTGTTTTGTTTTGCTTTGCCTTTTCTCTTTAAATAAAAGGAAAAAAGCCTCAACAATATAGAAAATATGAAAATCCCACCTTAACAATCTCATCTAAAACCATGAGACACTTAGGAATCAACCTAAGAATGTAAAAGAACTATATGATGAAAATTATGCTATTCTAAAATAAGAGATTGAAGAGGATATTAGAAAATTGAAGGATATTTCTTTCTCTTGGTTAAGGAGAACCAACACTATGAAAATGGCCATAGTCTCTAAACTGTTATACAGATTTAATGCAATCCCAATCAGAATACCATTAATATACCTCACAGATGTGGAGGAAACACGCCTAAAATTCATTTAGAAACAGAAGAAACCAAGAAAAGCAATGGCAATACCGGACAAAAAAGACAAGGCAGGAGGCATATCAATTCCTGACTTGAAACTATACTACAAAGCCACATAGATAAAATCAGTATGGTACTGGCAAAGAAAGAGGCCTGAATATCAGTGGAATAGATTAGGAGATGAAAGCAGAACTACAAAGACATTCAGCCACAAGATATTTGACAAAGGGCCTAAACATGTTCACTGGAAAAACATAGCTTCTTTAATAAGTGATGTTGGCAAAATTCGCTCTCCACATGCGAAAGAATAAAACTAGACCTGTGCCTATAAGCAAGCACAAAAAGAAAGTTTGAATGGATCAAAGATCAAAATATTAAAACAGAAATGCTAAGTGTACAGGAAGACAAGGTAGGTAGAAATCCTGGAGACATAGAAGAAGGTAGAGAATTAATGAACAAAATGCAAACCGCACAAGAAACACTTTAAAGTATCAACAACTGAGATCTCATATTATTGAAACATTTTTGCACTTCAAAAGAAATCACCAACAGAGTGAAAAGAAAACCCATAGAATGGGAAAGAATTTTAGCCAGCAATCCCCTAGACTAAGGACTTATATCCAGAACATATAAAGAATTGAAAAACATCAAGCCCCCCAAATTCAGAGACTTTCTCCAAAAATGGACTGAGATGAACACACAATTCTCAGATGACAATATACAGATGGCAAATAAATACAAAAAGAAATGTTAACTATTGTTGGCCATTTGAGAAATGAAAATTAAAACAGCATTGAGATTTCATCTCTGGAAAGAATAGCTGCCATCAAGTGATCCACTTATAACAAATGTTGGCAAGGCTGTGGGAAATAGGAACACTGATCCACTCTTGGTGGGAGTTCTGACTGGTGCAGCCACTATGAGAATCACCATGGAGATTTCTAAAAGACTAGAATTGGAAATTCATTCAATCCAGCCATTCACCACCTGGGTATTTTCCCAGAAAAAGTGAAAAGGTCATACCACAGTGATATATGTGCACGTATGCTCATAGCAGCACAATGTGTAACAGCTAAGTCTTGGAATTAAACAAAATGCCCATCAACTGCAAAGTGGATGAAAAAGATATGATATTTTTATACAATAGAATATTACTCAGCTATAAAAAGGATGACTTTGAGGACTTCATAAGTAAATGGAGGCAATTTGTAACTATGCTCATAAGTGAAATAAGTAGGAATCATATTTATAAATATCATATTGTGTCTCTAGTGTAAAAAGTAATAAGAACTGTAGAAGTAATAAAACTCACAATGTGTAATTGCTGTTGTAAAAGAAGAGGAAATGAAAGTGCTCTAAAGAATATAACTATGTATGTTTAAGTGTTTAAGATAGGTAATCATATTACTAAGTTTTGTTGTATCATTAAACAGAACTCTTTGCAGTCTCCCTGTTTGAATGTCCACTTTGTGTGCTTCAACTTTGTAACTTGAACAACTATTTCTATGATGAAAATATGTAACTTACCTACTAGTGATTTGTTGCTGTTTATTTTTTTGAAATTCTGTATTATTTCTACTCTTTTCTGTTTTGATTTTTTCTCTTTAAATAAAATTTTAAAAATATATTTTCTTTACAGTTGTACATTATCTGTAGTGGATCTGAATCTGAACTTCAATAGTCAAATGTTTTTCAATTGAAATTTTTAGTTATTACAATCTGATTTGAGATGTGGTAGGGCTGCTCACATTCTTGAAAGATCAGAGATGAGTCCCCAGTTTGTTTCATCTGTGACCGGATTATCTTCTCCTGCTTTACTTTGTTCAGTCTAAAAGGGAACTCAAATAATCTGTTTTCTCTGTATCTCTAGGGACATTGGAAAGATTAAGAACATATTCTTATGACTCTGATTTTCTGAAGTAAGCTTAGGAAGGGCTTAGTATTTGTTGTCCTAGGGCTACAGTCTGATATTTTACTCAGAATGTCCTATTAATGACATTGTATTTGCAAGAAGCTTAATTTCACTTTCTGAAATATGTTTGGGCAGAATGTCTTTACCCAGTGGGTGACATGCTGTGTAGATTTAAAGAACATTACTTAACATTATCTGTTATAATTTTACAACCTCAGCTGGTTTTTCTGTTTTTCATTTCATTGGACTTCATTAAAGCCAAAAAAAACCCCCCATGAAGCAATTTTAATTATTTTTCCTCTACTTGGGGAAAAATAGGAGGAGCAGAATAATCAGTGAAAATTTCCATTTACATAGAAGATTATTTAGCCTTCTATTTCATATCATCAGATGTACTTTTCACCTGTAATTGGGTCACTATTACTTATGGAATAGATTTTCATCATTGAGCCTTTCATTATCATACTATACATGGCCCATTGTACTCACCTACACAAATGAAGGCGACTCTACACAGTAAAATTGTAGATTTCCACTACGAAAAATGCATAATGTTTCCCACTTCCAAACTACAGTACAGCTCTCACTCTTGATGTTCCACACTGCACTCCTCAATATGTATTAAAATTTTAGCCTAGTAAATGCTTTCTGTACCTCATATTTACATATTCTCAAAATTCTCCTTCTATGAAAGGCCTCAGTGAACCTCTATACCTTGAAGGTGTATGGCACATGAAGTTCTTCTAAGACCAAGTTCAGCAACAAGACAATTGGAGATGAAACTGAATACCAGGGAAGAATACAGTGAAAATGATGGGTAATGACAGGCTCAATATACTCACACTATATTATATATGAAATAAATCAGCATAAACTTAGAAAAAGATCACACATTCATCTCAATTGATGGAAAAAAAACCATTTCACAAAGAGCAACATGCATTCATGATAATTTTCTTACATTTTGGAAAAGATGGTTTTTATCTTTACCTGATTAATCCAGCTGCAGCAACATGCAGAACACATGAGTGTAATTGGTGCAAAACTGAAAACCCTCACACAGTAATCTGAAACAAGACAAAGGTTTCCATTATCATCAAATCTATCCAATGTACTTCTGGAAACAGTAGCCAGAATAATTAAACAAGTAAAAGTTAAAGCAATAAAGATGATACCAAAATGTAAAAGAGGAATAAGTAGCACAATGGAAAAAATTAAAAAGAAAAAGATAAATCATCATTATTTTTGATGACATGATACTCTACTGGACATGATGCTGTTTCAACAAAGGATTTCTAGACATAAGAAACCAATTCAGCCATGTAGCTGGATGCAAAGTAAACACTAAAAACTCAGTAGTGTTTCTGTGCAAAAATAACAAACTCACAGAGAGAGGAATAAGTGAAAATATCTCTTTCACAAAGCATGAAACAATGAAATCCTTAAGAATCAAGGAAACGAAAGGAAGCAAAAGAGCTCTATACTGAAAACTACACAAACTAAAAAAGGAAATCTGAGCGAGTATCAGAAAACAAAAACATTTTTCATGCTCATGGGTAAGAAAAACAATGTAATTAAAATGGCCATATTTCCAAAAATTTTATATGGATATAATCCAATTCCAATCATAGTACAATTATCATACCTTCCAAAAATAGACAAAAGGTTCTTACCTTTCATATATCTGGACCAGAATGGATCTACAATACAAAAACGAATCCTAGATAGCAAATATGAGGCAGGGTGCATCACAATCTGTTGATTTGCAATTATACTACAGAGCTACTATGATAAAAATATTTAGTACTGGGAAAAAAGTATCAATGAAGCAGAATAAAGACGAAGAAATGACTGCAATAATTGACAAGCTTCTTATGTTTTATAAAGGACATAAACATGTTCCCTGGAAGAAAGATAGCCTATGTAATAAACGCTACTTGAAAAAACTAGATTTCCACTTGTGAAGCAAAAATTTTGGCCAATGTCTCTCACCATTCTATTAAATAAAGATTTTAAATGTTTTAAATTTTTAAATCTTTTTTATTTTAAAGAGTAAAACAAGACAAATAATGAAACTGAGTTTCAAAACAGGACAATAGGACAGCAACAATACTTGATATACTTCCTGCTGTTTCCTTTGTAGTAGTTATTCGGGGTACAGGAAGTAGGCATCCTATCAAGTCTGAACAATATTCGCACTAAACATTGTTTTCAAGGAACAAATAAAAGCTAGCTGTGAAATTATCTTACTGTAACTGTTTTCTTTTCCTCTTTGTTCTATCTTCTATCACAGTTTCAATTTTAAAACCTGATTCATGGTTCTGAAGGACAGAGGGAGGAGAAGGGATGGGGCCCTGGGGCCCTGGTCCTGATTCTCCTGTTTATGCTGATTTTCATTTGACTGGGAATGAATGGATTCCATCAGCTTCCAGGCCCAGCAGGATCCTGTGACTGCAGGGCCAGGATCAGAATGGGAGCAGAAAGCAGATGCTGCCAGCAGAGGGCTCATGTCGGGCTGCGCAGAGTCCCTGTCTGAAGTGGTCCAGCAGGACTGGATGGCATCTAACCTGCCCTGTCCCTGGATGCTGCTAGGGCATGGTGAGAGGACTGCCAAGGAGGCCCCCGGGCATCCTGTTGTGATGAGCCACAGACTGGAGCCTGATCTGACAGTGGGGAGGGACAGGGTCAGGGGGCTGCCATGCCCTGCAGTGCAGCATGTCCAATTCATGCCCTGGTTCTGGTTCTGTCTGCACATGGGGGCTGTTCCTTCTGTTTAGCTCGGCCTAATGCTGGCTGCTGCCCCTCTTCCTTGAGGCTCAATCTGTGGCTCTGATCCTTAATGGTAAGAATGGTTGGTTTTCTCTCACCATGCACTAAATGAAGGAAGAAATAGGTAAACGATCTAAATATTTCGAAAAATCTAATCATTAAAAGACAAATACAAAATCTATTGGGAGTGCAGACATGCAGAACAGTTGAGCACTTAGTCTAGGCAAAGTCTTTACAAGCAAAACAAACATGACACAAAAATATCACAAAAAATCAACAGTTTGGATCTCATCTTATTAAAAAGCATTTGTTCAACAAAATAAATTGCTAATACAGTGACAACAGAACCTATTGAATGGGAAAATAATTTTGACTGTTTTTTCTCAGAAAAAAGAGTAGTATCTGGAACATATATAATA
>PVJX010050575.1:0-10604 GCA_004027295.1 Dolichotis patagonum | reverse complement strand
AAAAGGAACTCTTCTACACTGTTGGTGGGAGTGTAGACTGGTGCAACCACTGTGGAGGTCAGTCTGGAGATTCCTCAAAATGCTGGGTTTGCAAGTCCCATTTGCCACAGCTATTCCGCTTCTAGGCATATTCCCAGAAGAACTGAAAACATCATACCACAGTGATATATGTGCACCCATGTTTATAGCAGCACAATTTGTAATAGCCAGATCCTGGAAACAACCTAAGTGCCCATCAATTGAGGAATGGATAAAAAAGTTGTGGCATTTTTATACAATGGAGTACTACTCAGCTATAAAGAATGATCACATCGAGATATTTATAAGTAAATGGACACGACTTGAGACCATTCTCTTAAGCGAAATAAACCAAACTCACAAGGGTAAATACCATATAGTCTCCCTAGTATGAGAGTTGATAAGAGTATATAAGACTTTATGGTAAGCATAAGTCCCCATGTCATAGCTTTGAAGCCTTCCAATGTTTTCATTCATCAGTTGGAATGGTTTCATTCTGTTTTGTTTGATTATATCATGCGTGATGATATTAATAGCTGTTTTGAAGAAAACAAAACATTATGACAGCTATTGCTGATTTAATATCATCCCTTTTAGAAGTCCTACCATGCTTCTTTTGTTCTACTACCATTGGTTCTATCTATCACATTGTGGCTTATTGGGATTTGAATATGTGTGATAGTTTAAACAAAAAATTTTTTTATCGAAAATGAGATATTATAGTACCCACTGATCATTTTCTGTTATTCGGTTCAGAAAGCCCTGTAATTCTTTCACTCTATGCATGGCTTTATACTATTGTGTTATGTTTGATATTATTGTATTTGAAACTATGCTCAACTATAGAAGAGTAAGTGATATAGTGTTAGCTACTGTTGATGTCCAGTTGTCTTAATGTAAAGTATTGTGTTGCCTATGTTGTCCTGTTCTGATCTGCTCTATACTGCCCTCTTTTGTTTTATTCTCTTTCAAATAAAAATTAAAAAAAAAAAGAAATTCTCCTAGATAAAACTGTGTGCTTTTCTTTCTGAATTTTATTTTCCATTATTTCTGGGATTCATTTGTTTACATATAATAATTGTTGATGCCTTTATAGATTGCCTAATATACCATTGTTTATTTATTTTTTTCTGTTTTCCATTGGTATGCCCTTGTTTCCAATGTTTTGTTTATTATGCATAAATGTCCTGAAATATTTATGTGTGTGTATTTCAGTGGAGAAGTCCACTAAATAAGTCCACTGATTTTTCTCAGGCATGAACTTTGTTGTGAAATTGTTGACAATACAGAAAATGTAGAAACAATTCATTTTACAAAGTGTTCATACTATTTTGTCTTCCAGTTGTTTCTTATGCTCATCAATTTTTAATATTTGTTCATATGTAATTTTTCTCATTTTGATGCATGTATGGTCATGATTCATAATGATTTATGAATCATTATAATCAATTCTCATTTCAAAATGACTGCCTCAAAGTTTTTAAAATGACACTGAAATATCTTAGTAAAGTATTTATATATATATATATATATATATATATATATATATATGATGTAAATACTTAATTTATATTTTAGGGAGGCCACACTGACTCCATTTTGTCCTGAACACATCCAGTTGACAATGTCTTGGCAGACGGTGCAGGCCTTGAAACATCCCCTCCCCAAGATAAAAACTTGAGATCCCATAAGGACAAAAAGCAAACAAGTTATGTAATTTAAGCATGTGCAATATGAGCTTCTTTGTTCTTTATCTGTATAAAAGCTACTTGCTTATGCTGGCCCAGCAACAGCCATTTTGCTGACCCTTGATATGCATCCCTTTATTTTCCCTTTGCCTGCAGAACTGCTACATCTGGCACCTGAACAGAGGACTTGACAGAGGAAATGTCTGTTGTGGAGGGTGACTAGCCTTTACTGTGTTCCTGAGTGTAACACTCTGCGCCTACTTCATTTTCTTTGGTAAATCCTCAGGTAAGTTACAGGGAATTCCCTGTCTGAAGCACAACATGTTAAGGCAGAGCTGCTTTTTCTCCTTAGGAGGATGGGCCAAGCCGTGCTGCCCCTGAGAGCAACTTAGTACAACTTTTGCAAGAAATTCATGACTGTTGTCCTTGGCACCCTGAGGCAGGAACGCTTATAATGGAGGAGATAGGCAAACTGCTGCATGCGGAGCCTTGAGCTTCTGTCTCTGTCTTGCACACCTGACACCTCTGCTGGTGTGCCGTTGTAAAATGAGGCAGGCAAACAGAGGGAACACCACATGGCGGACTCCCAGATCCTCCCACCTGTGCCACTGCTGCCGTCTCTGCATTAGTTGGGCAAGGCCCTATTTTCCTTTGACCACTCAACAGTTAGCGCTCCATTCAATGCTTTATGAAGTCACACAGAGCCTGCTGATGTGACCTCTGACTCTCTTCCTCTACAGCAGGCCCTTCAGAGCACTGCTCACACACTCACCACAGTTATGGTGGATCAATCCCGAAGGACTGCCCTCTCTCCTTCCTCATTTTTCATTCAGCCCCTTTGCCCACGGGGGTTCTTGTTGCCATCCAGGACAGCAAAGTATTTATTGTTGAATGGTTACATCTACCCCACTCACCTGTCAGTACTTCCCATTATCAATGCTATTTCCTCTCTTATCTCTCCAGGATGTATTTCAGCACTTACACTTCTTAGAATTGATCTGATTGATAGTCTTCTACCACTTACCAAGGCTCACTTCTTTTTGCTATCTTCTACTGTTTCTCTTCAAGTCTCTTTGGCTGACTATGTTGGTTCCATTTCTTTCAAACCCCCCAAGACTGGCAGGGGCCAGTGCCCCTGCTGACCCGAGAGAAGAGGATGCTTCTGTGTTATCCCCAGCAGGCCCTGTGTGGATTCCTGCTCATTACCTTCACCCTGCATGAGATAATGTGACACCTTGGCTGCACAACACAATTCCACAGTTTCACCTCTCCCTGAACCAAGCCCAGCAGTCTCAGAAGTGACCCAGGATGACAACTGCTCAGCCAGTGACCTGGGGTGATATAAAGGCTCTGGTCCAGTCTGCACAAGACTTGCTCTATGCATCAAAAGAGGAATCAACTCTGAAAAGCTTCTTGTGGGGGTATTTATCAAATTGACAATGAACTCTTTAATGCTTGTTTGTATTCTGTTTCTGTGTTTTGCAGCCCACCACTGGGAACTTAAGAGTACCACAACCTCAAGGAAAGATTGGAATACAATATCTGGGTTCAGTTGACAAAAATAGCCAATGTTTCTCATTTCCATCTTGCTCAAAAGATAGAAAGCAAACATATTCTCAGGTCCTGTTTGATTCTGGTAAGCAAGGACCCCACCTCTCTAAGTAATTAGACCATTTTCTCCACTATTCCAAACAAAATTGTAACATATGCTGACTTTCCACATTGGGGCACTCCCACGCTAACAAACGTGATAATGCTGTTAAAATGTTCACACATAAAATACCAACATCTAATGTGGTAAAAAAACCTAAACTAAAGAAAAAAGGGGGAAATGTAGAGAGGCCACACTGATGCCATTTTGCCCCAGACACATCCAGTTGACAGTGTCTTGGTAGAAGGTGCAGGCCTTGAAACATTTGCCCACCCAAGATAAAGACAAAAAGAAAACAAGTTATATAATCTAAGAATGCTCAATATGAGTTTCTTTGTTCTTTATCTCAGTAAAAGCTGCTTGCTTATGCTGGCTGGGTGGCAGCCATATTACTGACCCTTGATGTGTCTGTTGCATTATCTTCCCTTTACTTGCAGAACCCTAAAATATATATCTGCTTAAATGTATGTGTGCATTGCTATGCATTGGTTAAAACCAGGAACATGGTTCTGAGAGTAAAGAAATTTTTCCAGAATGAGGAACAAACTTCTATATTTCTTATTAGAAGTTTGTAGTGTGGAATTATTACATTCTCTGATACATGTTGGTACATGTATATGACATAGCTTAATTCCTATGCATCCAAGCAATTATTTGTTTGCACAAATGTTATACAATGTATATAAATTGCTATGGCTAGTTCGCACCAGAATTTAATAATCTTATGTGACTACTGTCATATATATGGCCTACTGTGGACCCAAATGTCATTATTCATTGTATGCCTATGTATTTTACTTTATATAGATATAAAATACACATAAAATGAGTGTATTTACTTTTGTGTGTATGTGTGTGTGTTTGTGTGTGTACATGCATTTCCTCTGGTATTACCCAATTGAAAGCCCATCAACACTCATTGCACTACATTGGTTTCTAGCTCACAGATAAAATGAATGTGTGTTGACCTGTTTGTTGCTTCTTTATTTCTTCTCATTTATCTAGGCTATGTCAGTTTCATCCTGTCCTTGGCACTGTATTAGTTTAATAATTCCTGACAACTGACTGTGCATGTTCTCCAAATTATCCCCTTATTTTAGTGCAATGGCATGTTTTAGGTAGGTGAAGTTACATTTAAAGGGTTTTCACAGAAGCAGTATTTTCTATTCTGGTAACAAACAGCTCCCACAGTAGAATTCACATGCCTCACAGTATACTCAGAAAGAGAACCGTTATACAGTAATTGATCAAGTATGACAAACATGAATAGATCTCACAGGAAAAATAAGAATCTGAGAAAGACAACAGAAGCAAAATAAAGCAGAGTGTATGATTTTATAAAAGTCACAACAAGTATATGTGACAGAAGATATTAGCAATGGAATCAGTTACAATTTGTGCCACATGGGCAAAAGAACTTCCCAGGCATCTAGCAACATTCTGTCTTCATCCAGTTGTAGTGGTGAATACCACTTCCTAAATTTCATCTGTATAGACATGCTTTGTGTCAGTTTCAATAAATACGATTTATTTCACCTACATATTTTAAAAACAAATGAAATATGAGCAAAAATATGTATGAAAATGTTTAAGCTTCCATATTTCCATTAGAAATTTTATGAATATGTAAACATTGTGGAAATTTGGACATCCATACCTCATTCTTATTTAAATTATCAATTGCTTGAGCTATTTTCCACATAAGGTTGTTCCTTGTTTTGGTTTTGGTTTGGTACCAGGGAACAAACTCATGACCTTGTGCTTGCCAGGCAGGAACTTATGCTGCTGAGCTAAATTCCTGGGCCCACTTAAGGTTTTTTAATTCACCATAGTTGAGAATGATTTTCCTCTCTTCTTTAGCAGAAATTTTATAATGATTTTCCTAGCTCTGGACTTCTTTGTCATACTAGTAAGTTTTCTGGAAAGTCAAAAGTTATGGGAAAAAATTTAACAGTCTTAAAGCAACAAAATTAATGTGGAGCTTTATACTCTCAGCTGACTTGCTAACTTCAAGAACTGTTCTTCCTGAAAAAGGCCATTCTTTCCTTTTATTTTTTATTCTTAGTTTGGAAGGAATATTTTTCCAGCAAAATACTCTAAATTTGATGAAAACCACGTGGAACAATAGCAAAATCATGCCATTAAGCATTTTCTAATCACCAATTCAAAACAGCAAAAAATTGTACTAAAATTGTCTAGTACTTTTCTTGGAGAAATGTAAAACAAAACAAAACTCTCAGGTATTTTTATTTCAGATAGTTTCTTAGTGACAATACTGTTTGATGGTATATTAAAACAAAAAAAAAGAAGGAAAAGAAAAAAGAAAAGAAATCACTAGGAATGCATATCATATTAAACAATATTCCAGAGCTACTGATATTGTTGCTTAGTTGAAGAAACTCTAAGTCACTGGCCAGAAATGCCCACTCTTTTTGGTAAATAATTTAGATAAATCAATTATGTGGTAAGTCCAGTATATTTATCATCAATTCCCAAGTCAAGTCCAAATTCTAAGTATTGCCAACATAGTAGAGAAGACAGGCTATTTCACAAAGATTGAGTTTCACTCATGGTGTATTCAAGGTGTACAATGGCCCATGACTACCTAACTTAGACTTCATGGATAAAAATGCAGCAGGACGGACACGAGTGTACAACAGTATTGCAAATGCAGTAACAGCATGTGATGAAACATGAAACATGTTTTCTTTAATATAAACCCAACCATGTGCATGACTAGGTAAGACCATTACTTTAAGCTGTTTTTTAATTCTTCCTTCAGCCATATATATATATATATATATAATTTCATAAGTTTAGCATTGACTTCTCTGGGTTCATAACACTGATAAGCTTATAACAAGTTCTTAGGAATTGTTTATGAGATTGATCTATGAAATCATATTTAAATTCAAAGCAACCACACACCAAAACCTAAGATAAATCAATTTTAACTATGTGTAATTTTGTAAAATATTTCAAATCATATCTCATACAGAATTCTTTCACTAACAAACTCCAAGAATGTTTGTGATCTCATTTATTGGTCTTATATGCATTTATGGAGCTAGCCATTTATCTGGTGTATGCCTTGGAAATATTTCCCTGCCTTCAGAGGACTGACTTTTCATTTTCTTATAAGATTGTCATTGGAAGAAGAAAAGATTGTAACTGATGAGATCTCAGTTATCATGATTTTATTTTATTGCTTGTGCTTTGGATATGACATATAATAGAAACTTTTGCTTACCTAAGGACACCAAGATATCTTCTAAGTGTTGTAGTCTTTGTTTTTATGTTTAGCTGTATAACACATTTTGTGCTTTTTAACATGGTGTGTGAGAGGAATTTCCACTTCAGTTTTTGAATGTCAGAAATATTTAGATATCCAAGTACCATTTGTCTTTTTTTAAAAAATCCTTAATGATTTATCTTAGCAATTTGTCAAAAATCAGTTGAACATAATGGCAGGATTTTTTTCTGAACTTTCAGTTCTATTTGTAGTTATAATTATTTTATCATGATTGATTGCTACATATTTAAATCTATTTTTGCATCTATGCATCTTTGGGGATCATCATTTTTATCTATGATTTGCATCAAATAAAATATTCATAGCTTACAATGTCATAGTGTTGGTAGTCTCATTGACATCAGAAATGAGATGCACAAGTGAAGTAAGCAGAACAACAACTTCCCACCGCACAAGATGTCCCAGTCACAGGACCAGGTGAACTGGACATCTCTGACCTCTGGAAAACAACTTTGCAAATGTGGCTTAGTTGAAGAGCCTAAAATAGGCAGCTTAGCTCACCATATTTACACATGTTCCAAAGTTCTTATAGAAGATCCTTATGTGAGATTTCTAAGATTTTAGAAAAACAGAAATTGCAAGATCCTAATGCATGAAGAGAGTCTTGAGCCAACGTCAGGAGGTTTTAGAGGCTGGAAAAGGCATGGAAGGATTTTGCACTAAGTCCCTGTCACAGTAGATCCCTCCAATATAGCTCCAGCCTACTAGCTTCAGTTCCAATTTCTGTTCACCAGACCTCTAAGTCAACATCTATGAACTGTTTAAATCCACTAAGTTCATGGTTATTTTTTTCAGCAGAAATAGTAATTAATATTTTAGAATATAAGCATTATATTTTAAAAGTTTTTTTTTTAAATTAGCACATATTTGCAGTATATAATGCTTATGTTCCTTGCATGGAGCTGGTATAGATGTGAATTTTTGCACCTTTCCATAAGTGCCAAACTGAACATTTTATATTTCTCACAAATTATAAGTCTTTTGGACCTTCCTAGTGAGACCTTTTTTAGCTTATTTTATTCAATTTTTTAGAAGTGTATGTTTGTAATACATAATACAAATACTTTTGTTGTGGGGAACTGGTAGATAAGTATACCATAACTTAACCTTTTTTACTTTCCCTTACCATCCATTTCCTTCCATTCCCAGATTCCCCTCTCATCTCCACAGTCTGTCTCCCTTTTCCTCTCATCCATCTATTTTGCTCTTTAAATTAGTTATATTTTAAATTTTCACATAAGAAAAAACATTAGTATTTAACCCTCCCTGTCTGATTTGTTTCACTTAACAATATGATTTCAAGGTGAATTCTTCTTCTTATAAATAAATCAAATTTATCCTTCTTTATGGCTGAGAAAAACTGCATTGTATACCATGTATTCAGCATCAATTCTTTTTTTACAGTTACCATTGTATACTTACAAAATTTCATTTTGCTGAACCAAGTTGATAGAGGGCTTTAGAATTGTTTTTGAGAGAGAAGAGGAATACACTCAGAAACTTCATATTTGTCTATATTATTATTTTAATAACTGCCAAATTTTCAAATTCTAGTGTTTTTTTTGTTCTGTTGTTGTTTTAATAAAGTATATTCATCAGATGTCTGTTACTCTGACTAAACAATTGAAATAACCAACACAAGGGGACAGGGGTTTTTTTTGGCTCATTGTTTAAGGGGTACCAGTTTATAGTAGTTTGGCCCTGATTCTTGCGGACCTCTGGTAAGGCAGCACATCATGGCAGGAAATGTGTGCCCAAAACCAGAGAAAGTGTATAGGAGGTCTGAGTCTCAGTGACACTTTTCTGTGTGCCCCAAAGGGCTTAGTTTCCCCAATTAAGCCTAAATTTTTGGTATTCCATTTCTTTAGTATTGCCACAGAATGATGACAGAAACTCAGCACATGGGCCTCTAGGGAACATTTAAGATTTGAGGTAAAATGCAAAGTAAAATATTATTCTATTGTGAGGTAGGTAATTTGACATTTCAAATAGCATCAACATAGCCTGTTTCATGAATTTGGGGAGAGAACTGTAGATATATGGCTGCATTGTGCTTTGATTCTCTTGGCAAAAACTTTCATCTACAACTTGAATTCATTCTTCACTTTCTCTGTTATGCACTACAAAACCGCTTCTCCACAAAAGCTATCTGAGGTTGTGCAGTGTTACTTGTAACCCCCTAATTCTAACCTAATTCCTCTATGAGAAATATTCTGTCATGAAAACCTAAGGTGGCTTAAGCAGAAAGAATGATGTTATTTTGATTTCCATCTGTTTGAAAAAGACTTGTGTCTGTTTCTCATTTTATTACAAATTAACACAAAACAAAATTATAATTAAGAGATAACAGGAAATTTTAAAGCCAAGATTTAATCACTGAATTAAAAACAAGAGTCTTAGTTATGCTTGTCATGTGACATTGGCAGTTTACTTGACAATGTGTACTTTAGAACAGGCCAGCACACACATAAACAGCTGCTGAATAACATTCACTGAATTAACCAAAAACAAATGCCCAGTTATGAAGTGTATTTATTATTATGCAAGATGCAAATCACACTGGTTAATAAAATAAAATTGAATCCCAAAGGAATTGCAAAAAGACTTTGCCCCTTTTTCAGTTTTCACATGAGTCTACAAGGAAGCTGTGTTAACCTCAGAAGCTCACAGGACTCTAGCTTTGTCTTGCAAAAATGCTGAAATCACTACACATCTGAATGAACAGTACGCACCTGAAAATTTGCACTGGAAATGCAGGCTTCTGATCCACCTCACATGCACCTCACCGACCAACTCTGCCTCCCCACCTGGGCTGACTGCCATGCCTGTAAGCACATTTTTACAAAGAGGATTTGAAAGGCAAGTCATTAATTCAGTATCTTCTCCAAAATTAACGATAAATCCATACAATGGAGAGGCAGACTTGATAACTAATTCATTCTGTAACTACAACATCTGCCATGGAGCTGAACTGAGTCTGTTTTGGCTTTTATTTTGATACATTATTTAAAAGTTCCAGTGTATTTAATTTGCAGAGGCTTTGAGAGCAGGGAGAGATGGCTGAATGTCAGAGTCCAGTCCAGGGAATGTTGGTGGATTTTCAAACAAAGCCTCGGGAAGATAGGATAAAAACAAACATGAAAAAGAATCACCAACATTAGAATTCAGTTTGCTAACAACAATAGAATCAGTTCACAAGACCAACAAAACTCAGTCCTGGAACTCCCATCTTTGTAATTGCTTATTCTTCAGAAATTAATGAACTGCTGTTAATACCAGCTTTCTCCTCTATTACCTGGCTGTAATTTTATTTCTGAGATTTTTCAAAATAGGACCTGAACCTTCTGCTCAAAAATATTGCTTCCTACAGTTTTCTCCATGGCTAGCATTGTGAAGGTGCATTTGCTGAAGAGTATATGTAAGACCATGTAATTGTTGTCAAATAGTAGTAAATGCAGCAAAATGAATGAAAGTGTTAGTAATGAGTTGTTAAAATTTATCGATGCCCCAAATCTCACATGTTGTGAAACCACTGCTCTGAATCTTTGCACTTAAGTTTATATTTCTCTTAGTACTTGTTTGCAGAACATAATGACTTATGGAGCAAAGTGGTAATATGTATGTAAAACAGCTTAATTGTTTTATCACCCCTTCTTTCTCTTCTCTCTTCCCTCTCCATCTCTTGGTCACTTTCCCTTTTGCACAAGAACTATCACTATCTCCTTGTTTCTTATTATGGATCTTGTGATTTGCTTCTTAATTTATTTATATACTGGGTTTTTCATATAAGAGAAATCATGTAATATTGGAGTTTGTGTTTAATTTATTTAATATTGAATATTTTAATCTTCATGAGAATTCATTCACACATTCCTATGAAAGTAATTACATGGTTACAAATAATACATATAGTTGCATTTAATAATGTAAATAT
>PVJX010050574.1:0-10631 GCA_004027295.1 Dolichotis patagonum | reverse complement strand
ATCTGTTTCTTTTCTCTGATGGCTTTTAATATTCTGTTCTTATGTTGAATTTCTGGGATCTTGATTATTATGTGTCTAGGTGTAGCTCTGTTTTGGTTGTAGGTGGCTGGAGTTCTGTATGCTTCATACATCTGCATATCATTTCCTTTTTCTATGCTTGGGAAATTTTCCTTAATGATTTCTGTGAATAGCCTTTGCATTTCCTCTGTTTTGACTCCTGCTTCTTCGTTCACATGCTTTATTCTTAAGTTATAGATCCTCTTGTCATCCTCTAGCCTTTGTATGGTTACTGCCTGATCCCTTGTTATTTTTAAGAGATCTTCCCTTTCATGATCACACATTGCAAGCCTGTGTTCAATTTTTGATAGTCTATCTTTGCTTTTTTTCAAGAAGTTTTGCCAGTTTTCTATGGAGTCTTTAGTTTCCTGATAATCTCTTTGAATTTGCTTCATGAATTCTAGGTTTTTTCTGTATTCTTCATTAAATTTTTCTCTCCTTTTGTGTTCTTCTAGTCTTCTGTCTGTGTCTTCTTGAGAGGTGCCCAGCCTTTCTTTTATTAATCTACTTATCTCTTGTTTAATTTGAATTAATATTTCAGTTTTGATCCCACTTACGAGGTCCTGAAGATATCTCTTTATGTCTGCTACCACTGTGTTTGACGTTGCATGTTTGGTGCCCTCAATCTCTTTTGTATTTACCTCTCCTGGATCAATGTTCTCAAGGTTGGGGGCTGGGGTTTTTTTCTTATTTCTCCCTCTCATCATGTTTCTGGTTCCTTCCATACAAGTGTACAGTGTAATTCCCAGCCCCTTTGCTTGTTGATTAAGGCTCCTCTGGAGCACGCAGGCTAGGGGCTTCTGCCCTCTGCCGGCTGCTATCACAGAGTGAAGTTCAAGCAAACACAGTGTGTGCTGGCTCCTCTCCTCCGGGCCAGTCGACCTTTGCAGGCCTTCACTGCGTCAGTGTGTGGCTGTGCTCAGGGAATTAGTTTTAGCAACCCAGTGGGTCCCAGCCAGGGGCACGGCCCAACCCAAGCAGATTCCACCAATCTGCTCGGCAAGGGTAGCAACTAACTGAAGCCACTTCCTTATGGAGTTAGGGCTGTCCTGCTCAAATCCAACAAGTCTTCCAGTTGGTTTCCCCTTTCCCATGGGAGGGTCTTATTCCCATCACTCACTGCGTGTTGATGCTGGTCCCTGAGAACTGCTGGGCTCCCAGACCTCCAACTTCAGCGCAGCTGCAGTGCAAATTCACGGTGCCTCTGGGTGGGTTGTGTGCAGGGCCAGGTCCGGGCGAGCCGCACACAGGGCTGTTCAGCTCCACGCTCTGGCTGCTCAAGCCAGTCGCATCGGCACAGTTTGGTCGGTCGGGTTCCTCTCGGGAAGGAATTCAGGTGGCTTGAGGAGGGCGCCGCGCTTGCTGATCTTAGCTTCACTAATGGTAGCCCCGGGACCTCATATTTGAGCATTTTTTTTTAACTTTAGTTTCTTCCTGGGTTGAGAGAGTCTATCTCTCTCTGTTTGGGTCTCTCCAGGGTGTTAAATTCTGGCATTTAAGCTGTCTCTCTCAGAGAGGATCTCTCTCCTGCTACCTACCGGTCCACCATCTTTGGAAACCTCCCACTTTCAAGAGTTTCTAACAGTTTATGAAACCAGTGGTGAACGAAATCCAAATATATAAAATAAAGTGACATTTTTATTCAGATAGAGAAAATGAACGAGACCTAACTTGAAAATAGGGGAAAAGATGATGGAACAGATAGTAATAGCATCACCAAGGTTAATAGCAAGAGGACCAAAGTACTACTGGGATGAAATGGGACTGCATAGGAGCAAGTAGATAAGGACTACTTCAAGGCCTATGCAAAAGTTCTGGTAATACAAATTTTGAGCATCAGAGGCTGTTGAAAGCAACTTGCTACATTTGACACAGGTGAAAGTATGATTCATGAGGCACAAGTACAAAAGAGGCGTGAGATTAGGTGATACTCAGACTAAAGTTCAGGAGAAAGGTTGAAAACTGCAGTTGGGCTTGTAGGGAGATGAGAGCAAATGAAAACGAAGTGCCAGGTGTGGTGGCACACACCTGTATGCTAGCACTCAGGAGGCTGAGGCAGGGGGATCATTGCAAATTCAAGACCAGCCTGGGCTATGAAGTGAGCTCAAAGTAAGCCCATACTGCATAGTGAGACTCTGACTTAAAAAAAAAGAATTGAGAGGCAAATATGAAAAAAATCAGATTTTTTCCCTCTAAGGATGACAAGGTAAATTGAGATACTCCATAAAGCATTTCTGAACAATAATTCTCTTAGTCTTTGAAAAGGGCAAGAAGAGTAGGAGGTGGCATATACCTATAATCCTGGCACCCTGAGTCAAAAGTTTGAGCTAAGCCTGGGGCAAATTAGTGATTTATCAAGACCTTGTCTCAAAAAAATGTTAGGGATGTAGCTTAGTGTGAAGGCCCTAGATTATGTCTTTAACACTCCCTACTTTACACACCAAACAAAAAGAAAAGCTATGCCTTTGAGTATTTGAAACCACATCAGCATCTAGTAAAGGCTATTAGCCTAAAATGGTAGGTACCAGTCCGTTTTCAAATTATCCTTATAAAGCGTTATTCTATTTCATTGATCTGTAATGGAAATAGATGCAAGAGTGAGCCTATACCAATTTTGGGAAAGCCAGGAGAGCAGAAAGCACACTACACATTTTGAACAGAGGATTTAGTACAGGGAATAAGTTGGAAGGTAAAAGAGAGGAAAGTGAAGTAAATCAGTGATTAATAAGTTCATGGAGCAGCTACTTCCACAGGGTCTAGGGGCACAGAAAGGAGGACATAATAGAATTGTCATTTAGAAGAGTAGAGGAGGAACTGCCACTCCGAAGCAGGGCTGTGGAGGAAGAACTAGCATCTTCCAGGATGAGATGAGGAGTTGAGAGGGCAGCAACACAGCACATTTTCCCTCTTGGTATTGCTTAATTTCCCCCAGCACCTTCAATAGGTGCTGAGAAAGGAACCCAGGCAACAAGATGTTTCAGATTGCCACACCCCAGCAATACTAACAGTGAAAGGGTAGGCACGTAGCTGAGTGATTGTAGGTAAATAACTGCATAGTTAAGTACCTCAGGTATTCTCGTGAAACAGTGAAGAGCTACAGTAGGGAGTAAAGTCCGAATCATAGCTGGACACATTTACTTAGGATTGGAGATAAGTAATCTTTTGTAGTTTTAGTGTTTCTGGTCAGTGATATATATATATACATCCACATTTTTATTCTCTGGGATAAATATGGAATCAGCTAGTGGAATTGTGTGTGTGTGTGTATGTGTGTGTGTGTGTATGAGAGAAAGAGACAGAGAGACAGAGAGATGGAAAGACAGAAAGACAGAGAGACAGTGAGAGATAAGTAATGGAAAGTTCAACTATGTAAGGGTGTGTTGGTATTTGGGTGGAATGTTCCAGAAAAGAAAGTTGTTAAAATAGTAAAATAATTCTGTACTCTTTGATAAAAATCCCCCAAACTATTTCCCTCACCTCTCTTGAGAGAGCACTGAAGAGCCAAGAATAAGCATTGCAAATGAGGTGTCCTGGTACCTATCAACCTTTGAGCCAGACCATACTCCCCCATGCTAGTCTTCATCTGAAGTGTTCCAGAAGCTAGAGAACAGAGGCCACCTTCTTCCCCAGCATGGAGTGGGGACATTGCTGGGTGGTGGTCTCTCAGTCACCTTTGTGTAGCTGCTTGGGAAAGTTCTTCTTCCATTGTATACCATGTATGTGGATTCACTCCTGTATATTCGGAGTCTCCAGAAAATGTACACACATTTCAGGAAAAGAAAAACTTGTATAAATATTTTAATACTAAATTCATAGAAGGTTGGGAATTTAGCTCAGTGGCTCAAGTGCTTGCCTGGTAAGTATGAGGTCGTAAATTCGATACCTGGAACAACAACAAAAAGGATAAGGGAGGCTAAATTCACTGATGTATTATGAGATTCATACAAGTTACCTTTGGCCTCTACAATCACAATAGGTGCTTGCAGTGGTGGCCATCAGCTTCCAGAAATTTACTAGTATGGTGAACTGCTGCTTGGGTAACCTTGGTCATTGAGATTGCTGCATGTGCATTTCAATTTCTTCTCTAACGGACAGCAGTGTAGTGGGTTTTCTGTGATATATGACATCCTCTAGGGTCTCATATGAGGGTAGTACCATCTGTTGAAAAAACATCCTTTTATTTTTCTTTTCCTGAAACATGTATACATTTTTGGTGGGCTGGTGTGTGTGTGTGTGTGTATGTATGTGTGTGTGTATGCACACGTGTGTATACACATGTTAGTTAGGAAGAAAGACATCTAAACACACAAATATTGAATATTGCTCTGTTGTTTAAATAAAGAAAAAAATACATGATATGGATTCCATCAAGCATTCAGAAAATTCTTTGTGTGCTTAACATAAAATCTTTCTTATAGCAATTTGGATATACTCAGAGTATCTTTAAATGGATTTGAATTAAATGACAAATGAGTTAGAACCTATAATTCTATTGGCACAAGTACTGTCTTGTAAACACATCCTTATTCTTTCTACAGAGAAGGAAGGTGAGCATGTTTACTTGTTCTGCCTTTATTATATGAATCTTGCCATTGTGGGGAAAGTGAAAACTCTATTCTTCCATTTATTCTGTGGCATTTGGTGTTTGGTATTGAGGATAGTATTTCCAAGAAGAGAAACCAAGGTTCCAGTGAATTTTATAATCTGGATAGCTGTTCCTATGAAATGACATGATAGCCCCAATTACTTCACCAAAGGTCACTCAACTGAAAGGTCAAGAGACAGAATTGATTGAAAGTCATTATTAGTGGAACCTAGACTTTTTCCAGCAACTGAAAGTATAAGAAGCTTTTGAGCTAATTATTGTCCTTTGAAGAGTTTCTCTTATTATTTTTCATATCACAAGTGACTTTAAAATATTCATGCAAATCACTTTTGTTACTATCTCTCCAATGAACAGAATTCTCCTATTGGTTTTTGGGCTTCCAGTATTTTTTTTAATCATATAAAGGTCTTTTGAAATCTTTGAAATTATCCATATTATCACATAGGAGAAAATTTGGAAAACAGAAAAGGAATGAAAAATCACCCATAATATTAGTACTTGAACATAATAATATATACTTCCCTAAGAGTATTTTGTTTTCCTTTATTTCTGTGTAGCTACAATAGATGTTTATATATAATTTTATATTCATCTTTACAGTTAATATATTGTTTTGTTACCATCTTCCATAGTCTTTTTACCATTCTTTTAATGACTGTATATTATTTCATTAAGTAAGCCATATCATGATTTACGTACTCATTGCTTCTATCTAATCCCCAGTTCTTACCTTATCCTCCTCCTTTTCCTGTACTCTTCCTGTTAGAGCTCTTTCTTACTGGGCCAAAGTAAATTACATTGAGGTAGGAGCCAACTCATTGGTACTGTCAATCTTTTCCCAGCTGCATAACCTCTTTAGCCCGGGGTTCTTTTTTATCGGTCTTATCATCTCATAATAGTGGTAGTTGGCCCCTCTCTACCTCCAAAAACTTAATTTATCTTAGAGGAAAAAGTAATATTTGTCCCCCATTACCTGTGCTTTCCTTTAAATAAATGGAATAAATCAGTGAAAACAGTCTAAGACATAAATGTCTCATCTTAATAATTAATACAATATAAGAACTGTCCTTTAAAATATAAAAGCTATGGCAAATTGTCAGTTGCCTCTTTTGAGTTTTACTCTCAGGATTATTTTTATGAGTGTAGGAGACCTTTATTATTTATGGTATTTTTAGACTTGGGACTCTTCATCTTAAGAAGTCTTGGGATAGGTTTTAATGTCTGTGGACCAATCTGACTGTAAAGTTTTAATTTTTTTCAGATTGAACAGGAAAATACCACAATTAGCAAACCCTTCTAAAAGTAAAAACCAATTATATTGATACTACATAAAAATAGTAAATATTTTTGAAGGGAAATCCCTTGGGACAGTGTGCTGAGTCCAAGAACATGTGAATTTTCCATCAGTTCCAGTTATATTCTGAAGGTCATAGCAAAAGTATCTAGGAAATGCAATCTGAAAAGAAGCTCAGAGTTGAACAACAGATCCATCTTTTATCCATAATATGCACGAATGCTTTAGGATAGCTAGTGAAGTTTGCTTTCTAAAGCAAAACACTCTCTTTTTTTCTGAAGGCTAAGAGATATCCTTAATCTTAAATTATAATCCATTGTAAGATTTTCAAATTATGAAACATCTATAATATTGGAACAGTATTTAAAATGATATTTCTTACACCTTTGTTTTCAAAAAGTGTTATTGAATTAGTTTTGCACACGCAGAGACACACTTTTATTGTGATTATTATTTGAGAGATGGGGTCTCTTTATGTTGCTCAGGCTGGTCTGAAACTCCTAGGTTCCAGTGATCTTTAAGCACCAGCTTCCCAAGTAGCTGGGACTATGGAGGCAGGCCACCATGCCCAGAATATACACACATTTTAAATCAGTGAAAGAGATATATTCAATTCAATGTGTAGTCCTCCTTGATCTGATCTCTTCCCACCATGTCGATCTCCTTCCCTGGATATAAACACTATCTTGAATTCAGATATGTCATTCTTATGCATTTATTTGTGCCTTGGGTCCATAAGTATGCATCCATAATTAATATATAGTATTGTTTTGCGTGTTTTAAAGCTTTAAATCCTTTCATACATACAGCTTGCCTTATTCACCTTGTTTTTGAGATTATTTCATGTTCATGCATATAGAATGTTCATTTAAACTCCATTGTTTTCCACTATGTAAATATGCTATGGTTTATTTATCAGCCCTCTTTCCCTTAGCCAAGCAGTTTAAGAAAAGGACAATTTAAAGTCATATCTTTATAATTTGTTGGCCAAGAAGGACACCAAAGATGCCAGGAACTGATATTTTAATTGCTACCGTTCTCCATGTGCTTTCAGTTGTTTTACACCTTCCTTTATATTTTGGCCTGGTATTCTGGAAAGATGTTAAGATGATTCATTAACAAAAATATCTCCACAGACATGAGTACCCATTCTGTCTTAGTGTGGAGATAAATGTAAGCCAGACATAGGCCCACAAATAGAGGACCTATCAAGACTGTAACTGTCAAATTGTATACATTCATATCTGCAATGCAATATCTGTGGGTTTCATGGAATACATGCCTTTGTTATATCACGACGTTTGCTTTTGAAAGACCATGGTGTAAAGTGATAAAAAAATTACAGCTAATATGAATGTAATTGCTCTTGGTTATTCACTTATTCAAGTATGTACTTTTCCTATTTGCCACAGTTATACATTTATCTAATTTTTTTGTGACAGCAATATATTTTAGAACAAAAGCATTTGACATCATTATGTACTGATGCTTTCACTATAGTACACATATTATTACAATAGTTTGCTTCATTATTGCTACTTTTGTAGATGGAGTGTGATAGGACTGAGATTGTTTGCCATTCTCAGAAAAAGAAAAGGAACTCAATAATCAATTATGTCTGTTTCCTTTTCATAAAAACAATAGTGTTGTAAGCTATCAGCTTCCTGTATTTCCATGCAAGCTATAATATATGATTTGACCCCATAATTTCATTAATGTTTAGCAACTAGAGCCTTTTTGTGTAAATAGATAAACTGCTAATAATTAAAGTATTCTGGAGACTGCATTATTCTTATGGTGGAAAATAGGTCTCTGAGTTCTTCTTTTTCATTTACGTACAAATTTTGATTATAGTAAATTGGATTTTAACATTTGACTAAATCATCATCTGTAAGCTAAATGAGGTTTCAGCTGACTAAATGGAATGTTATTAGGAGACTCTTTTGTGACAAATAAATAAAGTACGCATTTTAGGAAAGATCAAGAACTTGTGACCCAAGAAACTTAAAACCTAAAATAGTATATTCTGTAAAGGTTAAGGTAGATTTTTCAATTATAAGGTAAGTGGAACACATTATAAATTAATGCAGGTTTTCTCTCTCTCTTTTTAAACATTATAAATGAGCATACTAATTTTTGAGATTTTATATTAAAATAAAATCATTGAGATTAAATTTCATGGCTTTGTTGATTGTGGGCTAACCAATAATGGCCGAGAGATGCTCTGAAGGCCACACTTTATCTGCTGGTTGCTGCTTCATATGTTGATGTCTGTTTTTAGAGCCATCTCTTATCTTCACTTAGGACAATGATGTTGTGGTTTGTTTTATTCAGATCAAATTTTCTGAATCGGACTACTTTGGCAACGTCCTGCAAACCCGCAAGTATTTAGCACAGTCTGATTTCTTCTGGCTAAGAAAAGCTGTTCCAAAAACAGAGTGAGTATTAAAACGAAATGAAAGGGAAATAGACAAACACGTTGGTGGGAAATGGAATCTCTTTAGATTAAACTTTGAATTTGCCTCAAGTCAGAGTAGCTGGCTTGCCAGTTATTTTGTCTGAGCAAAATCTGTGTCATGTTTTGCCAACTCTTATTTCTGATATGTGATTCAGATCTTCAGTCTAATTATGGGTTTCCCATTCCTAGCATCAACACATATTGGAATAAGGTTTAGGAGGATGCAAACATTAAAATTATTTCTAGATCTAGTTATAAATATAGATATATATATATATACATATATATCATATGTGTATCTAGATTTTCATACTTTGGTTGAAACTTTTGAAGATATTAATGAATAAATACTTTAGAAATAAATATGATTAGAAATATAAAAGAAATTGTATAATTGTAAAGCAAGAAGAAGATAGTCATTGAGATAATACATGTCAAAAACTGATTGCTATGTTCTTTTCATTGAATAGCTGTTATGATTTATTTAGTTTGTTCCTATTTGCCTGTAACAACTTTTCATAGTAATGGAAGAGTTTCCTTATGAACTTTTGGGCCCAAGGTCAGCCAGCCATGATTTCCTACCCTAACAAAATAGTGGTGATGATGATGATAATGACACTAATGAAGATAGCAACTAACAATTATGTGTTTGCAATATGCTGGGAGATGCTTTACAATATTTAATTCATTTGGCCCTCATGTTAATCTGGGAGGTGTAGGTACCATTGTTCTTATTTTATAAGTGGCTAAAAGGATGGCAATTGAGAATTCCTCATCTCAGGTTTTGATTACTTTTCGTTCTGCCTGCTGGTGCTTTGGCTCCTTGGCACCAGACTTCTGCTCCTATGGCCTACTTCTTCAGTGCTTTCTTTTTCTCTGTCTTCTCCAAGTTGGGTACTTTCTATTGATCTATTTTTAACTCTAGAATTTCCATTTGCTTTCATTTTTATATAGATTCTGGTTCTTGGCCATGATTACTTGTTGAGTCATTGTCACCATATTTACCATTAATAATTTCAATATAGTTTAATTCTTTGAACCAATTTATAATGGCCACTTTTGAATCTTTGCCAAATCCAGTATCTAGGCTCACTTAGTGTCAGTTTCTATGGATGGGTTCTTTTATACTTTTTCTTTGCATGCCATATATTTTTTTGTTTTTGAAAATGACATTTTAGATAATGTAGCAACTTTCGATTCTCATGTATTTTTTCTGAGACTTTTTAAAAAGAATGAATTTCCTGGTATTACACTACAAAATGTGTCTCTCCTGCAGTAAGTGGTTGTGGATGTCTACACTCAGTTCATTAGTTATTAATTTTGTTTTTCAACCTCACATCTTGGTGATTAACCCTGTGTCTAAATAGTTTAATGTCCAGCCAGTGGTTAGGACAGAGCTCCTGCTTGAACGCTTTGGGCCTAGAGGGCTTCTACCCTCTGCCAGTTGCTCTGTGTGTAGCTTGGGAGTGCTTTCATTGTTACAATCAGCTCTCCGTCTGCCTTAGACTCTACAACACATACATCTAGAAAGTTACTTGTAAGTTATTGACTTTAAGGAATAACCCTAAAGCTGAATCAGTCTTGTGCCTGTCTTTAACTCCAATCAAAAGCACAAAGGAAAAAGCAGAGTGTTCCAACTACTTTGGTAGTAACAAAAATGTAAGACCGTCTGCTTCACTGTCTTTGGTTCTCCTCATCACATTTTCTCAGTCTGCCTATTCTGTTTTATTCTTAACCTAAATAATTTAATAGATATTTTACATTTAGGGCTCTAAAATTTGATGACATAAATCTAATGACTTGACCAAATGATTTCCAATATTTCTGATGGTCTAAATATAGTAGGATTGCCACAGATCTGTGTAAATCATCGCACACATTCATAAACTAATTCTGATCACTTCAAATTTTTAAAAAATGTAGAAAATTCAAGACTTTCCCATGGTTGTGTGAATTTTTATGGACTTTTCAAGAATTCCTTGTTTTTGAAGATGGTGCCAGTTTAATTATTCAGTTTCAAAATATCATTGTTCATTTGGGTGTGTAGCAGGGCCTGACTTGCTAACTGAAAAAACTCCTAAGTGTGTCATCTTTAATATTATCCTAACATACTGTTGGACTGTCAGATTCTAATGGTCTTGACAGTTGCTAATATTTATTCATGTCTTGGAAAAATGTTAGGTGACTTTGTAGGGGTAGGCAAAATGTTTGATTTG